>VZTF01004936.1:253692-536003 GCA_013397755.1 Cnemophilus loriae | reverse complement strand
AAAAAAAAAAAAAAAAGATGCCAGATGTCATGGGGCCAATAAGCAGGTGGGCCGAAGCTTCTGTACCAATTCAAACTGGCACCGCATCAAACCTGGTGGGTATAACCTTTAATTCAGTGCTTCCCTGGCACCAGATCTAGTGCCATCTGCTTAGCTTTGCTAAGCTGTGCTTGTTTCTGTGCAGGGACGATGCCAACGATGCAAACTGTCTCCTACATGTGCAGGGAATCATCGGTGCAACTAGTTTTTCAAGACCCATATGGTGGCATCTGCAAATGTACACTGTCAGCATTGCTACTCATACCACCCTTCGTGTTTAAGAATGGAAGGAGAGAGCACTGCTTTGCAATTCACATCAAGCTGAAAGGATATTCTCTCCCTCTGCACTCCTGCTTTTAAGGGCAACCCTGGGACAAAGGGAACATGTAGCTTTAAAAGAGAAAGCAGTTTAGAAATCAGGCTTGGGAACTGAGGAAAATCAAGAAGCAGTTTGCAGAAAAAAGAGATGATTTTATAGAAACACTCTTAAATCATTGCCGGAAAGCTTCCCCGGTGTAGTTAAAGCCAAAAAATCACCATATCTTGACTCTTGGGGCTATTAAATGGGTTCAGTTCCAAGTCACCTCAAGACATGAACACTTCCACTTGACAGGAATGGATGTCATCCTATCACCTCTTCTCCATGAGGTGGTATCATCAGAGAGACAGAGTAGGTAGAGGCTGGTTCCAGCACAGCTATTTTGGTGCTTATTCCAGGCATTAAGAAGAATGGCTACTCACACAGAGTGGGGAATGAAATGATAAGCCTATGCACAAAGATGAGCAAACCAGAGCTACTAAAACTCATTTCAAGCTCTCCAGTTTAAGTTTCTCTTTGTTAAGAGAGCAGCAATGCTTCCTTCCAACTGCAAGGACAGTGCGGGGCATGTGGCCATGGCCAGCTGATGCCTCCTCCTGTCCTGTCCTGTCCTGTCCTGTCCTGTCCTCTCTTCTCCTCTCCTCTCTTCTCCTCTCCTGCTGCCACACACTATCCTCGAGAGCACAGGCTTTGCCAGCACTTTGCAGAGCCGACAGGTGTGTGTGTGTGGTTGGAGGGGAAGGGCAGAGAGGCACCATCCTTGCTCACACCTCTGAGCACTGGCTTGGCATTTTCTGCTCCGTGATTTGGCCACTCAGACATTGCCACTGGCTCTGATATGTTCCCACCTATCACTTATGTCAGTAAGCAAGTTCCTGACACACTGCTCTGCCAACCATCGTCAAAACACCTCTGTGCGGTCAGGAAAAGTACGTGTTGACCACAAAGAGCAGCTCTCCTTACTGCAAAATGATTAATTGCTGTCACAGAAGGCCAGAAAAATTGGCACTGAGGGGTTTGAACGAAGACCCTTCCTTTGGATTGCAGACGCTGTGGTGGAATGGTTAAATACAAATAGAAGCCTTTTTTTCAGTGGAATAATCTTCCACATTTGATTTCATGGAAATTTTCTATCTATCTAGCAGTCTTCAAAAAAAAATCACATTTATATACAGCATAATTCTACCTGACAGTGTGGCTTTAAAGCAAATCCTTCCTCCCTTGCTCCATGTTCCTCCGATTCCCAAACAGTTCTGTAACGTTTTTAAATAAGGAAAAGGTTAACCCAACAGTTTGGGAATTATGAAGCCTGCTACCATTTCCCTTTGAAACCTCAAGCAAGTCTGTATTCCTACAACAATATGGGCTCCCCCTTCCTTCCCCCTAAGCATCATTGCACTCCCACTGCATCAGCAGTATTTCCCTCTCTGGGTCAAATTCTGCTTATAGGTCAAAGAGGAGGCAAAAATTATTCTTAATTTGCCTGAAAGTTATGAACCTTCACTAATCCATAGCTTGGTTTCAAGACGTTTGGATTGAACATGTAACAAACTATGCCAGTATTACTCTTTCTTTATTTTTAATTCTATCAGCCAAGTTGTCTTTCCTTTATTTAGTGCTAACTGACCAGCACCAAACACAGCTGCAAGCCATGTCATTGGTAATGAATGAGGACTTTTTTGTTGCTGTTATGAACTTGCAGATAGCTTTAAACTGTGACCTTTAAATCACACTAGTCCAAAACTGCCATTTTTTATTTTTACACTCCATATGTTCCTTTCCATGACATTCTATCTCCTGAAAAAATTATAATTAAAGATTATAACTAATAGAAATTAAAACTTCCTTTATGGAAAGACCAGTCTCTCTTAGGCAGAAAGATACGAGTAGAAAAAAGATTCATGTATTACTTCGATACATTGACAAAGAATTTACGCCACAGTAATCTGGCTCTGGGTGTAAGACTATAATTTCTTCCTCTAAAAAAGTTCACCATGATTGGTATCCAACCTGCATGAAGTTTCTGAAGGTCTCATCATGCATACCTCTACAAACAGACAAGAAAAAATTGCACTTGTTGCAAGTTTGACATGGACGTTGCTAGTGCATTGCAGAAAACAGTTAATTGCCCAAACCCACTGCTTGCACTGTTCAGCAGCATTTTTGTTTTTACAAGGAAAGATTACTTGCAAATACTCCCTCTTGTGATCAAAGCTAGAAAACCAATGGAATCATTTCCCACTGGTTCAAATCTTTCTGATTGACATTGTTCAAGTGTTACAAATAGCCTGCATGCAGGATTTTTAAGCCCTTCCATTTTTTGATCTTGTAAAAGTGATGGTTGCTGTTCAGAGACATTGAAAAAGGCTCATTCATATCCTGATGAGCCATTGCATATGCTGAGCTTCTTATTTCATTTCATTACATGTGAAGAGGCCATATTTAAAAGGACATATTTGTTTCTCCTTTCCAAGTTGATAAGACAATATTTTAAAATTGCGTTGGTTGGTGAGTCTTCACGGAAATAAAACAACAATATCAGCGTTCATTTTTTTTTTCACCTTAGCCTCTTCATTGAGTTAGAAAAATATACTTTATTCTGATGTAAATACCTTCAACCTTGAATTTCACCCTTTGACCCCGAGTAGCCACTGGATGTTATGAGTTTCACAATACCCGCCTTAGACTTTCCAGAAGAGTGATTAAAATGCATACAAAGATCTAAAAAACAAAACCAAAATACATAACCCATGTTTTAAAGGGCTCTTAAGCTGCCTTTTCCTGCTTAGTCCAAAGGAAATGCTGGTCTTCGAAAATTCATTTTAATCCCATGGAATGACATCTGACTTCTCACTCAGAAAGTTCAAGTTGCAAAAATCCAATTGTATCTCTTAACTTTTATTTTTCTCAAAAATATTAATTAGGCCCCTAATTGTGTCTTGTGCAGATTTAAGTCGCAAGTTTAGTGCCCTGGCATTTCACTGAGAGTTTTCCATTAGTGCATGCTCCTTGTTTACCTCATGGCTCACTAGATGAGCTCCACCATTGGTTTTGTTCTATCACTCACCATGGAAGGGGAACAACACTTCACAAATGAGCTCTTAGGAATGGTTTGATGAAGAGAACTTTGTCTTGCTTTGTTTTGTTTTGATGACAAGAAAATGTTAGTTAAAGACAAAAATTTGCTAGGGAAATTAGAAATTAAATACCCAAACTTTGATCCATTTATGCAATTTCACTAAGCTCTAGTTGCCCTTTCCAGCTACCCAAGGCAAATTAAAAGGAACCATGATCACTTATGCTTTTCTATGTGGAGACCAAAACCATGAATACATCTGGATTTGCTTGTCTTTCTAAAAATTACCACATGAAATGTACACGCACTATTGCACTGTCAGTGGAGAGTCTCTACCCTGAGCCACAGCTGACAATGTCTCTGGAGGATCCCAGCTCTACATCACTCTCCTTTCCCTGCATTCCATTGCAGAGGTTTACCTGATTTTTGTTCCACTGAGTTTGCTCCTGAATGTTTTTCTGGATGATCTTACAAATACCACTGAAGTGCCTGAATCAGTAAAAAGCTTTTGCACACTATTTTGCTGCTACATATTCTACACTATCTACATTCTATATCTAAACCTATAAAATAACACTCATGCCTTGGCCAGTTTTCTTCCAGGGTCCTCAAGGCTCAGCAACAGAGTGCCACATGCTCCAGAGTAAGAAATGATCAATAGAATGCGCCCCCAGTATTTTTGTTCATCTCACTTGTTTATGTCAAAACATTCATATCAAATTATTCATTTCCTTTCTGAAAGCAACAGCTCAACCTTGGTTTGTTTTAGCTTCTAAATGAAAAATCCACAAGTAAACCAAGTACAATAGAGCAGAGAAGGCACAGCGCCTCAGCCCAAATTTTGCTAGAGCACCAGACTTGCATTTCACAGGAAACAATGGTCAGGGTAAAACCCTTTAGTGCTTTTCACACTCCACTGGATACTGTTCTAGTGCATTTTCTTCAGGGGCATTCTAAAGCACATTCAAGAAACAGTCTCTTCATTTTGGAAGTTCAGAGAACAGCATTGGCTCCCTGCAAGCAGGGCTGACCTTTCTAAAGCATTTATTCTGGCATTCCAGGGGCCGAATAATCTGGAAGACAGACATAGAGCACACATAAATAAATGAATCACACAGAGGAATACGAAAATTCCCGTGCAGGATATGCCTTTTGGAACATGTTAACCCTTTCTGCAGAGAATTTATGGACAAAGATGTTGTGTTGATAGCTTCAGTCATCTGTGCTAACTCTGCCATAACTTCATCCATGTGGAGTGAACTATGTCTTCAGCAATGTCTGGAATGTTCCCACATCTGCTTAATTTGTTTCAGAAATGCCAGCAGTGTCACAAAAATATTCATCTACACAGGCTTGTACAGGGTCTCAAGCTCTAATAAATACTACTACTTATTAATCAGTGACATTATTTTTGTATGTTTAAACCGATTAAACACAATGAACAACAACAGAGACAAGAAAAGTATAGTCCCCACTGCCATTACATTCCCATTTAAACAGATGTTTCCTTTCCTTGTTTTATAGACTGGAAGAAGTAAATTAGTTGCAGAGTTTGACAACACATTTTTTACAGCAGCTTGCAAACTATTTAAAATCACTAAGCAGGAGTATTAGCATTGCATTTGCTCCAGGGCTACCATGGTGGTGAAATAGGTTTAAAGGCACTTCCCTAAAACCTATGAATGATTCAAGCCCACTTAATATGTAAAATCGTATATACATGCTCTCTCTCAGATATTACATGCAATGCCTACCTGTGCGAAGGAATACCCACCAGCATCTAAAGTATAGTCTTTATTTTTATTGAGGAGAATTCCAGCCCTGAATGGGATCGCTTGCCAACCACTACAGAAACATATAATCTCTGTTCACAAAGAATTTATACTAGGGTTGTAAATCAAAAGGCAACAGGAAGATCGAGTCAATGAACAAGAGTATGAGAAAACCAAGAGAGGCTGTAGCATCCTAGAACACTGAGATACTTAACCAGTCTCAAGATTTAGACAGCCAGGTATATACAGATCTTATGAGAGTGTGTGATTATCCCGTTATATCATTCCTGGTTGGTAAAACAAGTCCCTGCTTGTTCAGTTGATAATTATGCTCCATCCTCACATGCTTTCTGTGCCCATACCAAAAGAATAATGTTTATCAAACCACCCTGGGAACAAAATATTAGTATTTATTTGCTGTAAGGAATGCCTCTCACAAAAAAAAAAAAAAATAGAATTTTTGAAATGCAGTTGCACTACCAAGCTGTTATAGACAAACTGTGAAAAGCATAGGCTGAGCATATTTATACAGAAGGTTGTCCTGGTTCTGGCCAGGACAGGGTTAATTTTTGCAGAGGGGCATGGCTAGGACCTGGAGGTTATTCTATACCACCTGATTTTCTGGGGATGGGGAGGGGCTCCCTTCGGTGTAGGGGTAGGGTGGTGGTGGCTCCCTGTGGTATAGTGGTGAGCGTTGGCATGTGACTCCCTCACGGCTCTTAAACACCATTGTTATTAATATCATTGCTGTTATTGTTAGTTTTCTTATCAAATTGCTGTGTCCAGTAAATTGCTCTTATCTCAACCTGTGATCTTTACCTTTTGTGCCTCCAGTTCTCCTCTCCAGCCTGATTCAGGGGAAGGGGGGAGTGAGATACTGGTGGATGGTTTAGAGTGGTTTCAGTGGGAACACTAAATTGGAGAACACCATTCCTAAAGCACAACAAAGGTAGATTCCCATGCTCTCAAATGCACATGTTTCAAAGAAGAATACACAAAACCTTGCATTTAATTCTTGGCCTCACACGCTGCACATGTCGGGTTAGGTCATGCAGAAAACACTGAAGGTGGAGGCACATGAGTAAATATTCAAAGGTCAGGTCAATCAGCAGAAGGAGTTTGCACAGAGGCAAACTACCGATTTCAGGTATGCATGAACAGGGAAAGATTTGGGCTGAGAAAACAGTGAAATACAGCTCTTTTGGAGATGGCTGAAGTATCGTGACAAATTAACACTTTCTTTTCCTGAAAGCTATATCTCATGACCTTTGGTGAAGGAAGAGAAAGGAAACTCTCTCGTGCTACAACTTCAAACCTCTGTTGCATGGCAGTAACACTTGCATGGTGTCAAGGACTACCTGATCTATCAGCCTGCACACCCCTAAGATACCAACATGGTCTTAGTCCAAAAGATGGAATCAAAGATTAATAACATTCAGTGTGCACCCATCCTAAGGTATGTGAGATAACCTACGGCAGTGGAGATGGAGCAGACCAGAGAGCTCCACATTATGGAAGTGGAATCAATAATTCTTTGTTTACTTAGATCAGAAGTTTGCTACAACAAACAAGAAATGCTTCTTTTAATGGCTTCTGTCTTTCCCAACTTTGCAACTTCAGCATAGTCTCAAAGAAAACACAGACAAGGAAAAGTCTCTGTCGTACATGTAACAGCTTGTTCGATGCAAGGGGGAGAGACGCTGTGGAACAACAGTGTCTCGGAGAAGTCTCCAGATGATGAGAAAACTCAAGTAGGTTAAACCTGTTGGCAAACACCCTCTCTTTTATCCAACACCCTCTTCTGCAACTGAACTGCTTGACCCATTAGAGGAGTGACATCAAAATACAGCCTTCTGGCCTAGCTACCTACTTGGAAGTTGGCATTAACCCTCTGACAATATGGTTATGAGGAAGATGCAGGAGACAAGATATCTGTTCTTCACAACAGAAGATTCATATCAGAGACAGCATAACCATACGACTGAGCAGACGGAAAGTTTGGGACACAAGATACATGAGCAAAGCTTCAAAACCATTTAAGACAATCTGAAGTCTGTGGAGCAGAAATTCAGGAGAGACATGCAGGAGAAGAATACCATCTTAAGAGGGAGAATTGAAGAAAAGCATGTTTGAAGTTACAGCAAGAACACAAGGACAGGAAAGTAGTGGCACAGCTAATGCAAACTGCTACATTGATATATATGTCTTGATCTATAATAACTCTGGATTTGAACTTTTTATACATTTAAAAGAAAGGCAAAGAATAAATAGTATTTAAAATTGGTTTGAATGAAAATATGATACTTAGGAAATGAGAACTGAAATCTGACTAAGAAACCCAGTGGTCCCACAGAAGAATAAATGTAGATCACATACCTGCAATTTAAATTTCAATGCCCAAAGTGACTCTAGCAGTGCTGTCATGAGGTCTAAGAAACCTACAATGCAGCTAGGTGCTCTATGTGTACCTCTCCCACAGCTCTGCAGATTTCTATGCTAAGAGAAGCAGCAGTGAGAGTAAGAGAAAGCTGAAGTACACTGTGTGTTTAGTTCCAAGAAAGGACCAAACAATCACCTGTAAATGATTTGGAAAACAAACAAACAAACACACACCAAAATTTAAAAAAAAAAGAAAGAAAACCAAAAACAAAACCCCACGACAATGATAATGACAAAACAGGAAAAGAAATTGAAAAGCAGTTAAGTGGTGCACTCTGAAATGTCTCCGCTGAATTATGATAAGTATGTATTAGCTGCAGTATGTTTATCTATGTCCACAAGAGAGGATTAGCTGCAAACATTCTTCTGAGATAAACCAGAACTATTTGGTGCTGGCACTGTTAAATTTTTGTGATATGCAGGTGTTTGAAGTATGTGTGCAGCTTCCTCATTGGTTTTGATCCAGGTATTTCCACTGAGAGCATTTGTACACACTAGATGTGACGAGATACATAGAACAATGGCAAACACTCTGTGCATCTAGCAAAAATAGCTTTCTTCACATTGAAGCTTAAAATAGTTTTGTGTGTTGAAGGCAATGAATATAAATACTCCGTTTGTCAGACAAACTCAGGGTCAGTGAATTTCACCCCCTTCCAGCTGGCAGGCATCCCCACAGGCTGCGCAGTGCAGTGCTTCTGACACTGGCACAGCTGCCCCATTTCTGATAGGAGAGAGGGCATGGTGCAAGCAGGGATTTAGGGGCCCTGGGAGATGCAGTCTTGGGTAGAAGTATGGGTGAAAACAGTCCTCCACAGTGCCCGGTATCTTTGCAATGCACCTGTGCTGCACCAGAGCTCTTCATCCAGTGAAGAGCACACCAGCTCTCCACCCCACTGCAATTTCTGTGCTGCTCTAAATGGCTTCATGCAAAGCCAAGATCTGCAGTTTGTCACCTCCCGCCTCTTCCTGTTCCCAAAGCTCTTCAGCTCAGCTATGCTCCAAGGGTCCAATTTTCCTAACCCTCTTGAGGTGACAGGCCTGGAAGATTTCTCCAGTGACTTTGAAAGTCACCTGCCTTCTTCTTGTTTCGTGTCTTTTCTGATGTCCTTTGCATCCTTATGGCCCTAAATATAGTAGCCGTCGTTTAGCAGTAATTTAGGTGTTTATCTCAGAAGTGGTGCTCCATGCGACATCCAAAATCTAGGCACAATTTTGATGACTCACTTCAATAGCCTTGATGCCAGTCTAGACACCTGAAGAGGAGGTCAGTTAGATAAACCCCCTCAAATTTTACAACTGCATATTTTTAACTTCTCCAGTTTTCACTGAAAAGCAATGTGTTCCAGTTAGAGGATTTTTCCAAATAAATAATTTTGTACATCAGCAAACCTTATCCCTAATATCACTTACAAGTATTTCATTTTGCCAAAGGGCTTCTTGTGGATTGTTCTCCTGCAGTTCCTGCTGTTCCATAACCTCTTAGTCTACACTACACGTACCTAAGATGTCGAGGCAGCTCTCCACCTTCAGACCCATTCATGTGTAAGGCCACTGTAGACTTTTACATGGCATGTTTTAATCTTTTTTCTTCTGCCTGTTGAAAGCCACGTTCTCAACCCCTATGCAACGTGACCTTTTGTCTACATGTAGTTCCCAGTGTTTCGGATGGTTTATTCTTTTCAAATCTTCACTTGTCAGTGTTCCAGTTTCTGAAGGGTATTTTGGTGTTCTATGGTGCAATGAGACCTTGAAGCCTCCAACTATTTATCTACATGCACCCTTCTCCACTGCATCTGTCTTTCATCACAGGTGATCCCCACTGAAATTTTGAATTATGTATGAGATCACATTGGTATTTCATGACTAGTAACCACAAAATGTGTTTCATTCTTGTTTTCTTAAAATATCACATTTAACTTCTCATTGAGACTTGCAACTTTCAGATGAAGCCATCAAGGATTTTTTGACACAAACCTTGAGACGAAAGAAGTGTATCTCCAAACATTAAAGATTACAAGTTACCGATAAGTTCCAATGGACTATGGATCTACTCCTGTGTCACTTCAGTTAATGGGGTTTTTACTTCTGGCCACGACTGGGACTCCATCTGGCTTTCATTAACCGTAATGCTAGAAGCATTAAAAATTCAGAACAATAATTTCCATTAAGCAATACACCTAAAGTGGACAAAGGTTTGCCTACACCAATTACAGGGCAAGAATAGATATACATAAATATATATATATATAATGCCTTGAAGATAAAGTTTTGACACACTTAATGTGCTCATAATTAAAGGAACAGATTTCTTAGTGCTGCTAGAAATTGAAAATAACTATGTTCTAATGCAACTAACGGACTTATATCTTCCTGACTTTTATTCTGAGTTCTGTTAACCACAACAAAAAATAATTTCAAATGCCCCACATAACAATACAGCATTAAAATATTCTGCTATGCATCTTAAAATGACAGAACAAAATGAAATTGCCACAAAAATTATTAAAATATCAGCCCAGTAATCTCTGTGGTCTTAATTCTGCAAACTATTTCAGTATGACTTTTAGTCCTTCCACACTAAGCGCAGCACTGTAGCACACAACTAACTATTGCCAAGAATATCAGTAACATAACTGGATATCAGGGTTGAGATCCAACATACCAGAACATCAAAAAAAGATCAGCAGATATGCACTCTTCTCAAGACTTTGGAACTACCAACCTGAACAATTCTCTAATCTTCTTTTCCTCTGTAAGTCTGTGGGGCATCTTAGCCACTTGTCAGGTCTTACCACCTGCTGAGACTAAGAGCCACATTGTATAAAGTGATTTTTAGATCTCTAAACAATTAAAAAACCTACAATTTTTAAAAATAAAACTCCGTCTTTTTTTTTATTATTCCTATACTTAACATGAGGATTCAAGTTCCATGAAATTTCAAGACTTTATTCTGGAATTATCTGACAACCTTTCATTCCCAGTTCTACCTTCATGTATGGTTTGGTCTGCCTATAACTATTGCCTTTAATAAGTTTTGTCATAGTTTCAAATATACCTTCCACTTCCTGTTTTTTTTATTCCCCTGCTGGACAATAACATGTTCCTTCCCAGTTCTTTTTTCCTATGAGGCAAACTGAGATCTAATCTCTTCTCATAAAAGTGATCCATCATTCCTCCCAACAACCATTATTCCAGTTTGAATTTAGCTGTCTTAATCTGGGTGACCAGAACTGCAAAAAACTCTCTGTATGCTCCTAATATGTCTTTAGGGTGGGACATGAGGCTCAGCTGATTTATCTGAGAGCAGAGCCTGCCACCTTCTCGGAAGCACCTCTTGGATTTCTCAGACATATCCTGAAACCAACGAGAGTATCTTGCTCCCTCTCCTCTGCTATTTCCTGCCATTGAGCTTATCAGAGAATTCTTCCTAGTTGCCCCTCTAAGTGACTGCCCTTGCACATTTTGCTGTTGAATTACAGCTCTTTTCTGCTATTCCAGTCCTCTAGGTAACACAGATCTTCCTGCATTATGCTTCGATCTTCTCCATATTGACAAAACCTCCAATTTTGTCTCATTACCACACTGCCACTTTTTATGCCTTTGTCATTACTAAAGCTATTAAGGAAAGGTATGAGGAGAGGAAATAGTTACCAGAGGGAAAATCTGAACACATAATTTACTGTGCAGCAACTGCCCAAATGCATCCTACTACCTGTAGTGAAACAGTCGCTGTCTCCTATTTACCACAGTGTACTGAGGGGCAAGTGTCTTCAGAGAAATAGGTACTGTGCTTGAGCTGCAAACTCACACTCTTGCCCATGATGGTCATTGACTAGGTATCCTTAATCAGTCCCTAATGATCCCTCAAGAATCCACAGCACCTCCTTCTAGCCTGATGATCCCCTTTAAGCAAGAGCCGTTGCATGATTACGTTGTCCTCATTCAGCTCTTTACCTTTTTTCCTAAATTCCCTGCTAATTTCCATTCTCCCTATTGCAATTACTAAATTCCAGTGGAGCACTATATAAGATGCCCTACTGAAGTCCAAGCAGATTTGACGTACATTACTTCCTAGATAAGTCAGTCAGGGAAAACTGACAAACCTGTAATTGCCCAGATCACAGTTTTTCCTTTCATAATATGGGTTTATACTTCCTACACTCCATTCATGCTCTCCACCTTTTAATTTATAAAAATAACATCTATCAAACTCTTATTGTTTCATGTGACATCGAAAATAAAGTTCATGTTTACTCCTGATGCGTGACAAAACTAAACTTTCCAGATTCTGATTTTATCTCAACTGTGGAGATTTCAGATTCTCTTCTTTTCCATGATTGTTATTGAATCTTGAAATATTAGTTATTATTGAACAATGACTCAATAATTAGTTATTATTGAATGATTATTCATCTTTGTCCTCAGCAAAAACTAGGAAAAACCCAAACATTTTGGTTTTGATCCATAGCTAAATCTTAACCTCACCCCCTGCAAAGAAGAATGGCTTTCTTTTTTGTTCTTTCGTAAACTTTACTATCAATAGCTTTCTGCTATTTCACAGAATCATAAAATACCAGCATCTGGTCCAAACTGTCCTGGCAAAAGCACGGTCTAGACAACATGGCCCAGCATCCTGTCCAGCTGGATATCAAAAGTGTCCAATGTTGGGGAACACACCATTTCCTTAGGGAGATTATTCCAGTGGCTGATTGTTCTCATTGTGAAATATTTTCCTCCTGTATCCATCCAGAATCTCTGCACAAGTAGAACCACAGACTCATAGAATGGTTTAAATTGGAAGGGACCTGAAAGATCCCAGTTCCAACCTGCCATGGGCAGGGACACCTCCCACTAGACCAGGTTGCTCAGAGCCCCATCCAACCTGGCCTTGAACACCTCCAGAGACGGGGCATCCACAGCTTCTCTGGGCAATACCTTCCAGTGTCTCACCACCCTCACAGTAAATAATTTCTTCCTAATATCTAAGTTAAACCTACTCTCTTTCATTCCCCTTTGTCCTCTCATGACATGCCCTTGAAAAATGTCCTTTTACAGGTTTCATATAGACCCCTTCAGGTACTGGAAGGCTTCAATAAGGTCTCCCCAGAGCCTTCTCTTCTCCAGGTCAAAAAACCACAGCTTTGTCAGCCTGTCTTGTTTTAAGCCTTTTTTGCTTTCAACGTATTTGTACCTGATGTATTTTCTACACTTTTCTCCTTCAAATTTTTAGAGACATTTTGCAGTTTTAATTTAAACATATCTCAGGGCTCATCCATATTCAAGTCATTGAATTTTTAAATCCAGCACACTCTGCTAATTGGGTTCTTAATGTCTTAAACAGTAAATAAAACTTACTTAAGCACCTATTTTTATTTAGATTTTGTTCAATTCAAAAAGAAATCACTGCTGATCAGGATAGAATATTATTGTCTGAGACCATGATTTTTGTAATGCTATCATTATTCACACCAATTCATAAATTCATGTTGGTCCAGTGATTTTGTGGCAGTAAGGCAGCCACCATGTCCAGAAGGTGCTGCCCCAGGCAAACCTTTCACGTTAGGCTGGCTCCTTCAGCTGTGGCTGAAGTCTCCTTTAATGGCACAGCCTTACAGTTCCTGGCAACACTCCCTCTATTCAAGAAGCTGTTTGTCCATTCTGAATCTAAGTGTGCTGATTACCACTATTACTGCCACGTGGAAAATAAGGTGTTTACTAGCCTTCTTAAAAACAAATTTATTACAAATGTGTTATTTTCTGTGCTGTATTCTTTCTGAACAGTTTATTACATTGTTAGCATTTAAAGTCTTGCACTACCTTTATTTTTTTTTTTATTTTTCAATTTTCTTTAAGCAATTTTCCATCCACTCCAATGGATTGCCACGTTCCAAGCTCAGGTTCTCTTTTACCAGGGTTCACATAAAAAGTTTCAGGTTTCAGGTTTTCAGGTGAGTAAGAAGGGTGCCCTGGCAGCCAGGAGTGCCAGCCTGGGGTGCATCAAGCACAGCATTGCCAGCCGGGCAAGGGAGGGGATTGTCCCGCTCTGCTCTGCACTGGGGCGGCCTCACCTCGAGTCCTGGGGGCAGTTTTGGACACCACAACATAAAAAAGACATTAAACTACTAGAGAGTGTCCAAAGGAAGGCAGTGAAGATGGTGAAGGGCCTTGAGGGGAAGCCGTATGAGGAGTGGCTGAGGTGACTTGGTCTGTTCAGCCTGGAGAAGAGGGGACTGAGGGGAGACCGCATTGCAGTCCTCAACATCCTCGCAAGGGGAAGTGTAGGGACAGGTACTGATCCTTCACTCTCATGTCCAGTGACAGGACCTGAGGGAATGGCCTGAATTTGTGTCAGGGGAGGTTTAGGTTGTCACCCCAGAGGCTGGTTGGTCACTTGAACAGGGTCCCCAGGGAAGTAACAAAAACGCCTGACAGAGTTCAAGAAGCATTTGGACAATACCCTCAGGCACTTGGTGTGATTCTTGGGGTGTCCTGCACTGAGCCAACAAGTTGTCCTCGATAATCTTTGTGGGTCCCTTTCAACTCAGGATATTCTGTGATTCTAGGTTTCCCTTATCTCTGGATTGTCTGCTTTCACAATCTGTATCAGGAAAATGTATTTCGCAATTTATGGTCAAATACTTATTCCTCATAAAAGGCACACAATTTCCTAGTCAAACAGACAAGACACTATATCCCCCCAGCTACTTTATCTGCATAAATGCTCCTTTTCTTCTTAGTGTCCATTCTTTTAAAAAATTCTTTTTAAACGTTTCTTTATCTATGAGTTCAAGAGACCTCTATGCACATGAGAAGAGCTTTTATTTTTGAATCGTAGAAATGGCAGGAAGCTGCTGGGATTTTTTTCCTAGCTGGGGTTGATCCATCAGCAAAATGGTTTTCTCGTGTAACCATTCATCAAAGTATTTGCTGAATGACTTTTGGTTTTGAATAAATGACTGTAACCCAATTTATTGTAAAACATCTCCACTTTTGATACTCAGTTCCATAGTCTGAAAAACAAATTCCTGTGATCAGAAGCTCTTTCTCCAAAGCCAGAATTTGTCTTCCTCAGATGAATTAGTTATTTATCATTAGTATTGCCAGCAAACTAAATACATTAAAACAGCAGCCGAACATAAACAAGAAACAAAGTTTTAGTTACAAAATTAAAAATACTGAAAATATTTACAAAAGCATTTTCTCAGATCTGAATTTTTGTATTTATCTCTTTTGATCCAGCCAACATCCAGGACACACTGACACTCACAAATGGTAATAAGAAAAAAAATCATCAGTAGCTAAAAATCCCAAGCATCTAGTCAGTTCAGGAGGAATAGTATTTTGAAGAAAAAGGCTGGCATTATAAACTATATTCTGTTTATTTTCTCTAAATGAATTGGACACATTTATAATAAAATAATGCAATTTTTTATCTGTTAAATTAATTTAGGTAAATTAATTATAAAACAATTATCTGAGGTTTTTATGTCATGCAGGAAGTGTCATTTATATGCCAGTTGAATGCAAAGAGAGAAAAGGTTGCCCTCTTAATTTATTTTAATGCATGCAACAATGAAACACGATTTAATTGAAACAAAAGACAAGAGGATGAAAAGAATTTTTTTCTTTTTTTCTTTTCCCCAGAAAAATCCAAAGCATTTGCATTCAAGGCCTTGAAGCATTTCCACTTTATAAATTATATATTTATATGTAAATGGACTTCTGGCTTCTGTTCAGAATATTTGGCAAATTGAATGCTAGATTCTGCTGTCTTTATCTCCATTGAGTTGTGAACTATTCCCTGAATATTCCTATAGATTTCCAAAGCTTTGCATAACTTAAGCTACCATATGTAAGCTACATGTGAAGGGTTTTATGACAAAATGTGTGCATCTGTGAGATTTCTACTCCCCATTTGAAAAACAGTGCCTCGTACCTGCAAAGCTGATGCAGTTGATTGAACCTGAGGATCAAAACAAAAGGTTTGGACTCCTAATCTTAGAAATTTTTCTCCATTGGCATCTCCTCCCTTCCATGTTGGTATGAATTCATGATGGCTTAAAATCAGTGGTTTTGAGGTAGAAATGGTAAAGGAGAATAAAAGAAAAATTCTGATGTATTTACAATAGTGTGGGGATTGACAAGGGATACCCTAACCACAGAGCAGAATTGTGATCCCTCATACAAAGGGGACACAAGTGCAGGAGGGAAGGAAACTGATTCAGAGCAGCCAACAAGGTCTTTGTTTTGCTCAGAAATCCCAGACTGAATCCAAGAAATCTTCTCTGAATAAACCAGTTCATACCTTCACAACTTCAAGGTCAGTTAATTGTTTCCTGGCAAAATTATTTTGTCAGTGCTGTTCCTGAGCAGCTCCTAATTATGAGCTTTATTTCACAACCTTCTATAATGATTGTACTACTGGAAGGACAACAGGTTTAAATTACTCAATTCTGACTCCACAAATTGACTTACCAAGTTAAAGGTGACTCACTAATAAGAGCTGTAACTTCAGTATCAAGGAAGTGTAGGAAGACATATAGCAGAATACACTTTACCATACTGCTTAAAAAAGGCAAAGTAATATATTAGTGAATCTTTTATTGTTTGTGGAAAAGAAGTCTGAGAAAATGACAATAATGTGGGAATATGAACGATAATGAATCTTATTGCCATTTTGAAGAACTTACCTTTCCTAATTATTTCTTACCACAAATAATTAATAAAATATTTCTTTTGTTGATAATTGATGCATATTTTCCTTACACTACTTCTCATAAAAATTTGTGGTTCTTTGAAAAAAAACAAAAACAAACAAAAAACCAAAAAGAAAAAGAAGGATTTTCCTTTGTTTAGAAAACTGCAGATCTCCACCTAGAGATCTCGAGTTTCAAAGGAAAAGCATTCCAGGTGAATGTTTGAACACAAACCCTGTACCCCGAGGCATTTTTAAAGAGAACAATTCAGTGGTTTTCTCTTTGGAAAACATTTTAAGTACTGCAGTCAGAGACCTCATGCTGCCATTTTTTTATCTGGGCTGGATTCTCTATCACTACATTTGTCTCCATTACACTACTGATAAAAAAGCAAGAATATATTGTAGGATAGCATAGAAATATCCAAGTAAGATTAACATTGGAGTAAATTAAGCTTTACAGCATATTATCATGTACAGGACAGAGTCCCACACTCTTTCTGGAGCCTGGGCCACCTCAGCTCCTGCTACATCTACAGTGAATTGTGAGAGTCCATGCAAGCACAGAGTCCGTAAGAGCAAGAAGAGAGATGGAAGGACCAAGACATCATCTCCAACTAACAAGTTCTGATGTATGCCAAAAGTTGAAATTTTCCACTCCAAAGAAAAGAGATTTCCAGCAAAATTGTTATTTCGCAATTTGTTGATATAGATACAAAAATCTGACACTAAATGATAGAGCTGATACTGCAACAATGACACGAGAAACAGGAAAAATGTTAGTTTGCTGTCACATAAAACTATTAAAACAATATTTCACCAATACAAATCTGATAGCAAGTCTGTTGGTTTCCATATGTAGACTTCAGAACACTACTTTATAAAAAGCTTTGTTCCAAAAAGCTACGAAACAAGCATTCTTGGTTGGAGTCCCACAATATAATTTTACAGCAGAATTTAAGACTTTAGCTCTGCTTGTCAAAAGTTCCAAGGGAAAGGTAGAAGCTCCTGCTGACAGCTTAAGATGAAGAATAAGTTCTGATTTTAAACTAACACTTTCTATTTTGGAACATGTATTTGCATATAAAATGGGGTTTGTCTCATTTGAACAAAAAGCCTTTGCCTTGCAAAACAGAACAGGGGGTGGGCTGTGTCACGAAGCTCAGACACAGTAAATCTGGAGTCATATTTTAGTACTGGGCTACCCCTGAGCTCAGAGGCACAGCTGATCTCCTTCAATCTGGAGTCCCTCCTGGTGTGTTAGTAAATAACTAACTGTTCCACTCAGGCAGGTGCTGTTACAAGGCAGATTATAATTACATCTACGCTGTGGTTGCAAAAAGAAAAACACAGTGCCTTGAAACCTTAAAATTAGAATGACTTCAGGTTCAACCAACTCGCTTTAAAATGTGGACTACAGCAAAACTAGAAAGCACAATAAAATAACGTATCACAGCCACCTAGTATAATTAAAGTGAGTGATCCAAAAGATTTACTGGTTAACTGGTAGAATTCCCCCCAGACGGGAATACATCTGATCTGTAGCCAGTACTGCTACAAACACTGTTCCTCTCTCTGGAGTCCAAAATAAATATCTCTGTTGCATATCGGGGGGTTACAATCTCCTGCAGGGCAGTAGGTCACTGCCCTCTTCAGTGTGACATTGAACAGAAAAGGTGAAATACTGTCAATGAGAGTTTTGCTATTGACTTCAGCTAAGCCCGGACTTCATTCCAAGATTTTCACCCACTCTTAAATTTTAGTAACACTTATCTTATCTATCCTAAGAAATTTAAATGGCAAAACAACATCTGACTTGCATGTAAATCTAGAAGCTTGGAATTTGGGGTAAAGGAAGACAAGCTCTCAAAAACTGATTCCACATTCACTGAGATATGCTCAGCCTGCTATGGGAATCTCCAGCACGTTAGTACTTGATCCTACCTCTTCCCAATGTCTAGTGCAACATCTCTTCAAATTTCCACAGGGGAATGTGGTAACAGGCATGCAAAAATGAGTGAACTCTGCCTTTTCATGCTATCCCTCATAAATCACCTTTGTTTGCATAAGGCCCAAAGCAAAGTCTATTGAAATAAGTATAAGCCTTTTTCTCTTGGATCAAGTCCATTATCTGTGTTTCTCCTGCTTCTTTCTCTTTTGGCTGAAATGTCACATCTCACTTAAGCACTACAAGGGTGGCCAACAGAAGAGATGGAGCCAGCTACAGGAGCGTCATGAGAATACATGAATGAGATGTATATTCATAGAAAGATTCATTTTAAGACAGAGTAGCAGAGCGAAGACACATCAGTTGCTCTTGCACACTGATAATTTACACATTTTACATATTATTACTTTGCTGTTCTACAGCAAAAATGTAGTTACTATAGCAACTGGTTTGTCATATGACCAGGATTCTATTTTTAATATCACTCAAAGACACATATTAACATGCATAATACATGCACTGCTTATGGGGGCTGAAAACATATATATTAACATTTTAAACCTTAAAAGGGACAATCCTTGCTAATTTCTGTTACTATCTGCATTTTTTTATTAGGTTATCTATGTAAAGATTCACAAAGAGCGATGGAGTAAAACTGACATTATGGCTCACAGTGAACTTATGAAGTTTTCTCCTCTGTGGTACGGGAGACCAGAGGTATCTACGAGGTTCAGAGCTCCTGAGAGAGTTCCAGGGTGCTGCCAAGGTCCAGATGGATGTTTCCGAGAGCTTTGGCTGTATCTTCTGTGTATCTTTATCCTGTGTATCTTTATCACCAGATATCGCTTTCTTTTTCTCCCTTTTTGTATCATGCTCCTGAGCAAGCATTTTTTTTTTGGATGACTTATGTTGAATGAATCAAGAAGACATCTTAAAGCATCAGTTTCTCTTCTCAGTCTAACATATAAATTGTTTCTGTAAAGATGTCGTCCATCTGAAATAGACACAAATAAACCATTTCTCAGTATCAGAGAGCTCCTGGAATCCCATGCACCAGACAGCTGACATGACACCTTTCTCGTTGCTGTTAAATAGAATTTATCAAATTGTGGATTTTCAGTCCAATGGTCAAAATAAGTGTAGAAGGGTATGTTTAGGGAAAAAATAATTTTAGAAAAGGGGTGGGAGTGGGTTGTACAGTTTTTCTTCTTGTCTCATTTGACTTTAACACTCACAAATTTTTGGTGATGTGGGTGTGGGGAGGACTCTTGCTGAATTTGAAACTCCCATTCTGGGACCAGAATACCCATACAATCATTTACAGCAGCAGCCAGGGAATATACTCGCAGCAGAGCTTCTCAGGTCGCACCACTTTGCAGTTTGTTTTGGAGGCCAATGCAAAGCTATTGCTCTATTGAGCCTTAAACTACTTAAGATTGTAACTGGTTAGGGAGGGGGAGGGCTCCCAATTCAAATTATTTCAACCTTTGTACTCCCTGTGGAGACTTAACATGCTGTCAAACCCCTCTGACTTCAGCTGATGGCAAACTTAGATGGTTTCTACTCCAATATATAGTTTTAACCTTACAGATCCCTTAACACAGAACTCCATCTATACCATGCCCTATAGCCTTCAGCAAAGTTGTCCACATTGCAATTCTGAACTCTCAAAGGTAACCTTGAAGTATAACTCAGGATCTTTCATGCTATGGGAGGCTTTTAGGAATCAGTCTGCATGTCACTGACTTACGGGTAGCAGAGAGAGGTGGCAGATGCAGAGCTGCCAGAAGTCAGGAAGGAGGGCTTGTGGTATTGCTCCTGCCTGTCTGAGCCCAGAGAACGAGGTCAATTCTCAACATCCAGCAGGAAAAAAGTGCATCTGTCTCTCAGCATGTTCATGTCATCCACGGAGCCTTCAGTTTGTGGCTGATGCTGCAACTGACGTTCGCTGGCTGTGTGACTGTGCTGCTGGTTGTCTGGCGTGGCTAAAATTATTCTCGCATTGACCCAAACTTGAGTACCAAAGAAAAGTGTCTCTCTCCTAGTGTCATTCTGCTGCAGCAAGTCCACCACAAGGCATGTGACTTCCAGGATGTCCACCAGTAGTTTTCACTGAAAAGACATGCAAACAGCCTATGCAAAGAGCCCAAATGAAATTATCTCCTTGCCTGACTGAAAAAAAATGGTCCAAAAGCCAGCATCCCAAAAGGTTTGGGATCACAAGGAGTGTTGCAGTTAAAGAAGGTTTGTCCTATTCAGTGGCTAAATGATTTGGACAAGTGAAAAAGGCCTTGCATTAGATGGCGGCTCTGATATCTTGGCATGAGGAATTTGTACGCAATTATTTGTGCAGGAGGAGAGAATCATGAAGAATGCCTTATATAAAACCCAGTAAATAAATCAAAACTGCTATCACATAAAGCTCTGTTTCCATTACTTCGCTATTATCATGGTATACAACAGAAAGCTTCATTATCTATTTACATCAACACTCTCACAGGCCAGAATGCTTTTTTGCTTTCTGTTGCCATTATGTTGTATTATGTGTGGCAATGCCATAGCAACCCAAGATAACACAAGTAGTGTAGGGCAACAGTGCAATATTTTCTGGCTTTTGTTTTGAATGAGACAGAACACAGCTACCCACTCTATGCAAGCTATACACAAATACCAAAGATTTAGCACAATAAGTAGCAATTAGCAAACCAACAGTACTTATTGCAAGCCAGCATTTGTCTCCCTTGAGTCCTAAAGGTTTTAAATCACTGAAGGGTACCACTACAGCACCTCAAAGGACTGAGCAACACACATAGCAGTGTAGTTCATAGGCTTGGTGTATGTCACCATCCACTGATACACATTTGATCTAATTGAATATATGTATGGGACATCTGGGCATCCACGTTGTATCTATCACATCTGAACTGGGTCAGGTCTTGAATTAATAGGCTAAAGGCTGAGGATACCTTAGGATCTGTTTATTTGGCAACTTCCACAGCAGTGCTATTTGTAATAGAACTTGTTGAGAATACCTAATCAATATGTGCAAGCAGAGTGAAATGATATTTTTGGTCACCTGAGACAATGAGTTCCGAGCGCCTTCTCTGAAACATGCACTGATTACTATGCCATGACCTTGTGTGAATAATGCATTTGGGCAATCAGGCACAGGAAAGTATAGAGAGTATGATCAGCCAAAGTACCAAACTTTCCTCCTGCTTGTTTAGCTTGTGCCCTGAAATCTCTCTGATACCCTGGGGATGATGTAATCTGCCAGAGCTCAGCTTGTCAATACCTTGGGACGCTCACCGTAGATTGTCCATTGCTCGTGGTTTGGTTTTGTGTCTTCTGTCTAAAAATGATATACAGACTAGTTCACACAAGCGGTACATACTCTGTAGTAGATCACTTTGCATTAACTTGACTTCTTTTTTTTTTCCTTCATTATTAGAGGGTTTTTTTCCTGTGCTGAACTAACTTAGTTACATCGGATAGGGACCAGATGTCAACCATTTTGCAGACTCTGAACTACAGATGCTATGCACAGAAACTAGACATCTAAAAAGATTTCAATATGCTTTTATAAACACCAATAAACACGGTCTTACCTGCCAAGGAACAGAGTTAAAACCAATATGCCATTAGAGTTAGTATTAAGCATTGTCAAGTTGACTTATGTAGCTACTGACCCAATGTTCAAATGTTTGGGTGCAAGCAAAAAGCATACTTGGGCAAACAGCTAATGACTGAAACAGATTCTTAACCCAAAATACAGAGGCATGCAAATGCCCTCAGGAACCTAACTTACATGGATGCCAAAGCTTTACTGACCTCTGTGCATAGGAATGCCTGAGGATGAAAGAGAAACAAATGTTCTTGGAGGCAGAGGAGGCAGATTTGGTTAGTGACAGAATTAGGATTCCAGTGAGCCCCAGTGGAAAAGCCTATCTGGAGCAAAGGGTGCTGTCTTGGACAAGCTTAAAGATATAGACAAGAGAAGACAAAGTAAAGCCCCTAAACAATCTGGAGTAATTTGATCTTCCTGGGTCCATGGAACAGGATATTGATATTTTCTTGTAAGCAGAAGTACGTGTACATACCTGACTAATATGACTTTTTTTCCTTAACTAGTGTGATCTGTAAAATGTTCAAACTACTGGATAGTTTCTTGGGTTAAGAATGGAAATACACTTCATAAATATAGTTGAGTCACAGGATTATTTCACAACCATTTAAAAAGTGTTCATTTTCATAGTGCAGATGAAGCCAGAGTTAATTAGCACTAGTCACTGGAGAGAGCAGTAACTCACCTAATTTTTTTTTTGCTTTTGCTAAATGGATTGCAATTACTCCCCCAGTAATACTGTGATAACAAAGTTTAATACATAGAAAAAGTATTAACAGCATCAACAATGCATCATGGGAGAGCTGTAACTAAAGGACAAATTGAGTAATGCTTTTTTGTTCAGATCTGGAAAAAATATTTCTCCTAATAAAGGCATGTGCTTTCAACATGGTTTTCATGGTTTTCTTTCAATCCCGAAAGATGGTAAACATTCAAACCAAGAAATCTTAAATAAGCATTAAATACTTTTATAATTACATACATCTGCATTATTTTATGCAGATGTTTACAATCGGGAAGGCAACATTAGAACAACCAAAGGTCTTTTCTATGTATAAGCAAGCAGTGCCATAGGGTTAGGAAACTGAATAAAACCTATTTACTGTCCATGCAGGTTTGAAGTTTGGGGATTTTTTCTTGTTGATTTGCTTTATAATTCTGGTATTTCATCTTAATACAGTTTGCTAGCAGAGGTTAAAAATACCCTAGTTCCATCCCGTCAAGTCTTAATAATACTGTTAAAGAATCAGATATCAAACATTGCTGATGAGATCCCAATAGCCATGGGAATGGCTAAATCATTCCACAGCAGTACAGTATGGACACTGCGAGTACAAGGCTGTACAAAAGCCAGAGTTTTCATTATTGTCCCTAGAAAACATTAAGTAATGCCACCACTGTCCTCCAGATCAAGTGGAAAAATGAAAATAGTCTTGAGTTCACTCGTCATTAAATTATAATATGTCATGAAAAGATAGGTTGCTCTATTCAGCTCAATGCTCAGGACAAGTCTCTTAAAAACCCCACTGTAGGTAAAAGCTGAAGTCTACAGGATACAAAATGCTTCAGATTTGTAACTGTCTTTCAATATATAGCATTTTATTTTCCAAAGGACTATGTTAGACAGACATGCTGTAAAAATCCAGAGATGCTGCCAGCAATTAGGCAGTTGGGTGACCTAGAAATCTTCTCTGTTACACTCGTGTTTGTTTGCCAGTTCTTCATGTTCTCTTCTGAAAGACTGTTTTGTTTTTGTTTGCACAGCTCTTGTAGGCAGAATGAGTAAACCTTTTTTCCCTGCATTTGCCAAGCTTCACTGATACAGTATTGGCTTCTCCATTTAGAGGCTTTGGATGGGCATTTCAGAATATTTGGTTTGACCAGAAATCAATTTTCATGTCACTTAAAAGAAAACATCTTTTTGGAGCTGAAAGTATTTCGAACTATCAGTCAGGTAAAATTGACGATGAAGTTTACATGTGGTTTAGGAAAAGAGATCTAGATGTAAACCTTAGTTAATCTGAGTCAGGATCAGTAGGGCATCTGCTAAAAGGAAATTCCCTGTGGGAAAAAAAAAAAGTCTTTCCCAAAAATATCCCCAATTTCCCATCTCCCTCCTTCCTTCTACCACTACCTTTTCACTGTAGGTGTTATGTCTGTTCTGCTGAGATATTTATAATCTCCCCATTCAAAGCCCTCCTTTGAGGCTCTCAGGCTGAGCAAGGCAACAAGGCAATGGGAGCTCTCAAAGGAGAAGCAATTTTATTTGCTGCCTGAAATATTTTGGCAGAGACTCATTAAGCATGCATGGGAAGAGCTTAGGCAACTGACTGAGATGTTTGTGATAGCTTCTGCTCACGCTGTCCAAGTATGTGGTCCTCACTGAAGGCAACAGTTCAAAATTCAACAATTTATCTTGCTTCTTGGAATAACAAAGATTAAAATCATATGTTTTTGACATACGGAGCACTTTTTCACTTGCCGTTGTCTGAAATGAAAAGAAAACAAAAAGGAAATTATTATGGGGTTTATTTCTAATTTTCAAAATAACTGTTTTCCTTTAGGCGGTATCTAATCACAGTGTGTTCAGAGTAAGTTTCAGAAACTTACAAATTCCAAACAAATATTTAAAAAATACGTTTATTAGTCTCTCAATCAATAGATATTAAAGCAAACTGTAAGAAGAAATAGTTACTAAAAGTAGACATATAAATATAGCGGAGAAAATATAATTTTAAGCAATTATAAAAAGCAGAAGTCGTACAGCCAATTTCACTGCAAGATCCTCAAAATACACTAAAGATTAAAAAGCTTAAGACTTCAGTCGCTGTATGTTCTTATACTGAATATTCAGAAACTTTAAAATAAAGGTTCTACTCTTTAGAATAATATACACAATAAAAAGTAATGCGATGCTGCTACAGAAATGTTAACACTTCCATTACCAGAGCTTGTAATTTAACATATTCTGCTAAAGAGTAAGTTTTTATAGCCACCTAGAGCGATCACTAGAATTACCGGAAGAATCAGAACAAGTTTTTTGACATTAGATTTTGCATTTCATATCACTTCTCATAGATACTGTCCACTATTTAACATTTTTAGACATTTTCAGCTCCTGCTCTAAAATGCTCTGAACTTCGTTCTCTGCTCTGAAAATTTCTGCAAGTTTGAGAACAAATGAAAATAAGCTATTTCACATTTTTGAAGTGGAATCAATTTTATTTTGCAGCAGACTAAAATTAAATAGTCTAAAGATATTCCTTGCTTTGCCACAAACAACCTACATGACTATATTCAAGCCACTGAGTCTATTTTTCTGTGTTCCTATAGATAGCAAAAGATACTTCTATACTTGCCAACTGCAATGCTTTGTGCATACACTTAGCTATCATCTCACAGTTCTTCCGAAATCTATGAAAACCTGGAAAGACACTGAATGCATAAGCACTAACTATCCAACTCCTTTTGCATCTGTTTTCAAAATGCACACAATCCATATTCAAAAAACTTTAAGCTGGGAACAGGACATGCTCTGGGCGCTAGTTTTACAGGAACTTGTAAGTGGACCATAAATTTTATGGCATATAAGAAGCAGAAGTCTGCAAATGCCAGGCAGACACTTGCTCAGTTTAAGACCAAAATAATTTTTTAATTTCCAGATGTAAACTTTCACACTGCTGTGTGTACCTCCAAGACACATGACTGCAACCTCTGCATCCAGCAGAACTGAGGCTTCCCTCACTCTCCAGTCATCCACTCACCATCCATCCATCTATTCATCCATCTATTCATCCATCCACCCACCATCCATCCATCCATCCCTGCACCCCTACCAGCAGGGCCCAACCTGTGCAAGCTGCCTTCTTCCACACGAGGGATGTGCTCTGCTTCAAAGCAGTTCATCACCTGGATAAATAAAGCTGCTGTTTGTTTTGACAGCTAAGAAAACTACCACCATATCACTGACATGCCACTGAAGATGTCAGAAGCCAGGCCATTTCACTGTGCTGAAGTGCTTTTCCTTTTATTGCCAGGCCTATAACGAGATTATTGAAATGATTCAACAATAGTCAAGCTGCAGCTATAGATACTTGTTGAAAGTAAATAATAAAAGCATTTTATCAGAATTGCTGTCATTTTCCTGTTGAGGGATACATCTGTTTCATAAGTACATTTTTATGTGTGCCTGCCTTATGTGAACCTGCTCTAATTTAGTTACACTGATAGGTACAGTTGTAGCTTTCTTTCTAACAATATTAACAGATGAATAGGGCAGTCATTTTCAGACAGCAATTTGCCACAGCTACAGTCAAAGTGGATTGGATTGAGATTGCAACCTAGTAAGAAACAGGATTTTATTATTGTTGTTGTTGCAGTTACTTTGCTGTTAGGTTGGCTTTTTTTCTTTTTTTCAATTTTTTCTTTTTTGTTTTTTTTTTCCTTTTTAAGCAGGCTACTTGTTTAGTGTGCATTAATTTGAGACAAAAATCCATTGCAAGGAAAACTACATGGGGGTCAAAAACATTCTTCTGAGAAACCTAGTGGTAAAGTGTAGCCTACAGATAGGAAAAGGTACAGGAAACATCACCTTTCTGCATCCTGAATTCTGCTCAGAAATGCAAATTCTGATCACTCAATGCAGCTGTCCCACAAACATGCAAACAGTCAGGGACATTCTTAGAGGATGACAGCTAAGGAGAACTGCAAAGCAAGTGGATGTAACATTGCTTTTCTGAGAAGAAGAATCTGTACTTGTACTTCTACTTGGAGATGCAGGAAAAACACCTCCAGTTTTGAAAAGCAAGTGCTTTTGTATTCAGATCCAAACCTCAAAGTTATCCACTGGATAAGTCTAGATGCTGTTGTTCAAAATAGCAACCCCACAAACCCTGTCTGAGCACCCAAAGGCAATTAACCTCCTACCCAGAAGCACTTGTCCACCTTTGCTGCCAAAAATCGACTTGACCACTTTCAACCAGTATTAACTGACAACCAATGGTCTGAGACATATGAAGTTCCACCTAGAAGTCAGTGACTTTGCAGAGAAAAGATACCTGAACCAACATCCCCCACCTAAAGAAGTGAGGTTCAAGATCACAGGTTCCCCTTTCTGCTTGACTTCCTGGCTAACTAGCCAAAACACTGCCAAGTGTCTTGGGCACTAATGGCCTGGGGCTGCAGGATCTCTTACCTTCACTTTCCAGATCCTTTGAGTGCCGACCTTGTGGCCCTGCAAACATAAAGATAACTCTATCTAACCCCATGTGTGTGCTATAGGTTTTCAGACCTCTCCCTTCCTGGGGTGTAAGTAGGGAAATGCCTTATTCTTTGAACACTCACAAGGAAAGCCCCATGGAGCTTTTCTGCCAGGGCTTTCCTCACAGTAAGCTTGTCAGGGAAGAAGACATTTCACCCAAGTCTTCACCAACACACAGTATTCCATCATGCAATGTTGCATCAGACAGTAGCATCCACCTTGCATCTATTTCCAATAGTTAATAAGTCAAGGCAATGAATGATAAAGAACAGCTCCAGGAGATCATCTGCATCTCTTCAGTGACGGGGTGAGTCCAGTGACACCCCCACCCCACCATCCCACCCCTCCTGTGTGATAAGAGGCACATGGAGAAAGATGGGCATAAAGAAAACAATTTTATTGTTAAACAAATAATGACTTCTCCCTGGGTTCAGAGGCTCTAAAGGCTAAATTTACTGGAAATTAAAATGAGCCAATAAACAGTAAGATAAAACAAACACTGAATTAACAACTTTTCAGCACACAAATTTCCACTGCTATGAGTTTACAGACATCAGTGTTTAAGTTACATTACTTCTGTCTAATTTTCTAGATGCCTATTCTTAGCTGGCAAAATCCATGTAGTGGGGAATTCTGTTGAAGCCCTCTTTCCTTTAATTTGCAAGGAACAAAGAACAAGAGCCCAGTCAGCCTCCAGAGACAGCGGATTCTGAACAATATTGCAACTTGGCAATAATGAAATCCTTTCATCCTCTTTAATGTTTGCACCTGACAGTTAAATTCAGAAACTCTCAATTACTGGTACCCAGAAATATCAAAGTGTGCTTCAATATTGATCACCACCACCACTTGAAGAATATCCACTGGAAGAAACATGTGCATAGGCTGCCCATCTCCTCCTCTCCCCCAAGAGATATGGGGCAGTAAAACCTTACAGGGTGAAGGAAATTGCATCATTGCAAAGCCAGCTTGGACTGTGTCAGAAGTGTTTTTTAAACAACTTTTAGCTTTCAATACCCTTCGTTTTGCTTAGTAAAATACTACTTTCCCTCGAATTTATCTTCCATCCTCTTCTCCTGTTAAATAATTTCAGAAGGAGAAGGTTAAGCAATGAACCCTGAGGGAACATCTAAATCAAAGGTTATCTTCAGGGGTATTTTCCTTAAATTTATTTCTATAAAAATATGCAATGGAAACAAGTTATCTATTCCATAACAGAGAGGAAGGCAGAGCTGCAGCTGCATGAGCTCAGAGACCTGGCATGATGCAGGCTCTAGAGGAACCCCCTCTCCAAACCCCACTCCAGCTCCTCCCTGCTCCTGGGAGTCCTGCCTCTGCTTGACTTCACAGGAGCTGGCAGGAGCACTGATGGGAGCTTCCACAGAGCCAGAACTTCTCCCCAGGATATGAGATTCAGCACAGCACTGTTAAACACATCCTGAAAATCTGCCACGTCTCATGAAAAAAAGAATTGGAGGTGGTTTCCCCTTCTCTGCTGCAGAGAGGGAAGCTCCCCACACTGTTTGTATTACATCCAAATATCTTCTTCAAACAAAATATTTCCCTTGTGAAGTAGCTCAGCCAAAAACCTGGAGGAAACCTTGGTACAACTTTTCCTCTGAGATGACAGTCCTTACTGGGAAAAATAGGAGCATAATTCTGTGACTGGGGAAGACATTGACACCAGCAGTGTGGGGTGTCAGATTAAGAAAGGGAAAATATAGCTGAAATGATATTGTTTCTAAAATAAAATCTGATCTCTTTGCTTGTTGGCCTTTTTTAAAGGACTGAAAACATACTCAAATTTTTTATGTATACACGTGTGTAGATAAATAGTTGATTTATACAAATATATTATGTATGTTAGGCATTAAAAGCCTAACTAATTGTGGAAGTTTGTTTATTTTACCCAGAAAAATTAGATTATGATCCTTGAGGGTAGGGCATTTTTCTTCTCAGTCATACAAAGATCAGCACAAGGAATCCTGAATAATACTAGAGGTCCCTGGACAGCGCAGTTGCATAAAAGGTAGATTACCTTTCTTGTCTCATTGCATTATTTGCTATCACTTGTGTTGGTAAAGACATGCCTATTTTTTCTTCCTAGCTCCTTCTCAAAGTTTTGCTCCTCTTGCATTTAAAAAGAAAATTTCAGTAAACCAATAAAGATAATTTGCAGTGCTTTAGAAACCAAACTTAATTGGGCTCTCTGCTTACAGTTGTATAGACAGCTGCTTGTTGTCCTTTTCTAACTAAAATGATCACACTGAAAAGAAGACAAATTTTGAGGCTTCCCACCCCTCTTCTAAGTCATCTGGCCTGTGAGCTGCGGAACCAGCAAAGCCTCTTGTCCTGAACATTACTTCCCAGCAACCCACACTTACATTCACATCCACCACAGATCTTCCCTCAACACCTTCAGATCCTCCTTCAAGTCCTCCCACTTGCCGAGTCTCATGCCCATCAGATGGACAAATCAGTAGCAGCTTGTGTGGTGGCTTTTTGTGGAACAGGCACCCAGCAGTGTGTTGAGGAAAACACATCTGTTCCGTCACTGGTCCAGCTACACAGCACACAGCTGCTGGGCTCATGCTGCAGACGCACTCTCAGTTGAGGAATTAATTTTGGCCATCCTCGTCTTAGTAAATTTTCATTTATTTCTTTCATTCCTATCTTGGAAGTCAGTTTTGGTAGAAAGTGGTAAATGGGCTCAAAGACGTGGGGGAGATGAGAGGACTAAGATTTTGTGATTGCTTAAATATTTTCACATAAAGCTAAAAATGCCTACTCTCAAAAAACATCTTTTAATGTGTATTTTATCCACCAAACATTCCATGCAAGTGGTTAATGTGCCACAAGGAACAGAAAATCTGGAAAAAGATGTTTTCAGACTACTTTTCTTGAGCTCAGCATCTATTTTTTCATTTCCACATTAAACAAAAAAGGCAGTCATATGTAGGTTAATAAAGTGAACACAAGGGAGATGTACCTCTAAATTAAGCCAGAGCGGTGAATAACAGAGCAGGAATGTACTTAAACCTCGGTACCAGCTCGTGACAAGGTCTGCTCTCTGTCTTAGTCCTTGGATTTTGGAAAAAAGCTTCAGGAGCTAAGAGAAAAACTTTCAAGCTGACAAATACTCCTTGGCTGGAAAAGGCTCCTGTTTTAATTCAGCACAGATGTGACTTTTAATGAAAGCATTATGGGTTTGCAGCTGCATGGATGATACAAACCTTTTTAAAGGAATAAATGACTCAAAATGCTTTATTTTCACTGCACCATTATGCTTGACCTTTGCTGGGGTACAATCCTAAAACCAGCTACAATGTTGTTTATGCTTACCTGTCTCTTATCCAGTCTAATCTTGGCAGAAATGGGGCAGCCCGACTCCTGCTAGATGAGACAAGAGAACAGCCCCTACCTCCCGTGTGGGACTTAACATTTTGCAGGATTAGGTGCCTGGTGAGTATAGACACCAATGGTAAACAAAAAGGAAAAAAATCTAAATGCACCAGACAGGGAACAGCAAAGAAATACTGGGTCACGTTAGCACAGAGCCACTAGATAACTGAAAACTAGGTCAATGTGAGGAACACTGGGAGCTTTTGCTGCAGCAGTCGTTCTCCAGAAATTAAGCTGGATCTGAGGGCTGGCTATTTGGCTCGCATTCAGACACCTGCTTCACACAGGCACAGGGGTAAACTGTAAACCTAATTTCTTCCCTTTGTTTCATGTCTTAATTCCACTGGGCAAGAGACAAGACAGACACCTGTGTAATAAACTTTTTTTCCTATTTAGTCAGGTAGCATCTTCTTTATTTCACCTAGCTTCTGTCTGATTAGAGTCCAGTAGTTTCCTTCCATGCAGCAGCATCTCTGGGGGTAATTAACCACACGTACCTTACAACAGAATAAATCAGCTCCTAGAGAGAGGCTGTCTCTTTCCACATATAGAAGCTCAGACCAGACAGCTTTCAGATAGCCATTAAGGTGCAGCAAATCCCACCCTTATTATATACAACCCCAGTGAGTAATTAAAAAAATAATACTGAAGATCAAGCATATCTTTTCCGTCTCACAGAACAAGCACTGTTGCTCTGAACATAAAACCTAAAGTTAATTTTAGGTAAAACTTTGCAGTCCATCTTCTTTCCTGCTAATGTTTCTGTATATTTATTTTAGATTTGTTCCCCTACAAGGAAGAAGAAATCAACCCCCTGTGGTCAACATTTTCTTTCACCCAAAATGCCCTATATTGACACTGCACTAGTCTGGCCCTGATTCAGCAGAGCACTTATCCATTTATTTAAAGACTGCTGAATCAAGGCCAGAGGTACCATCCTGTGCTCAGCAGTGAACTAATAAGCCAAATATTGTGGAGTCAAGTTCAACATGCCGACAAATTCACATTTATCAACTTGGATTCCTGGAAGTCTCCACATTTCTGCAAAAAATTTGGACTTTCGCTGGTTACACTTTTTGTACTGGAGGTGCAATATGTTGCATCTTCTTATCTACTCAGTGAAGTTATATTTACCAATGTTCATGTAAATCATTGGTACAACAGCCTCCAATAATTGACCCATAAAATGTGTATAATATGCAGAGCATATGGAAATAAAGAAAGCATTGTAAGAGACCAGTTCATTTCCAAGCGTAGCTAGAAAAGGAAATAAGGAAACCCTGGACAGCTGATGAGAGAGACTAAACAATTCTGTTTAAAGAGAGAAAGTTTAAAGTTATTGTTCTTTAGCAAATCATCCTGAATGAATTTCATCATTCTTGATTCAAATGTGTTTTTTTGACACTTTAATTATGAAGAGACCATTCCTGAACCATACAATATGAACAGAGATGCCATAAGTTTAAGCAAAATGCTATTACCAGCTCATTTTGCAAAATTCACAGCCTCATTCAAATTAAACAGCATTTCTCTACAACGGATGAAATTAATATTACAAAAATGAAATTGTATGCATGCATTCAGGAATATTTTAATTATTTTATGCTTTATATACATATATATGCATGTGTGTGTGTGTGTGTGTGTGTGTGTGTCTAGAATGGCATGCTGGCAACTTGCAGTTTAATGAGTATTTTCTTTTCCCACAGTAAGATACCCTCTTACATTCTTGGAAATGAGAAACATTCACTACAGCAGTATAATGAAGCAATGTTCATTAAAACAGGATATGTAGGTAACACATTTCTATTACCACATTACAGCATCCACTTAAATAAAATACAGAAGACTCTATGCATTCACGTAGTTTTTTTGCTTGTATTCTCCTGCTCCCCATTTATTATTGAGCTACCACATTTATAACACATTTGGACAGGTTTGCTTCAGAATAAAACACAACCAATCTGCACAGTACAACGTACTCTCACAGTACACAGTACTCTCACCCCTCATCTCTTTTTTTTCCTTCTCTTCCCTTTCATAGTCACAAATCATTTTCACAAGCTCTGACTGATTAGTTGTCAGTTTCCTCCCCATTTTAAATTTAGCAAAAAAACAAACTTAAACTCAATTTTTTTCCTTTAATAAATACATGCTTCTGGATAGAGTGAGCAGTTACTTCAGGTATTACATAATACTCTAGCTCAACTGATAATATTTTCAGCCTGTAAATCATTTTCTAAATTTGCATGACAAGCACAGTTCATATGATATTTAAGCTAATGACTTGCTTTACAAATTTATGGACTCTTCTCTTCCTATAATGCTAGAAAAACAGGAAGCTTTAGTGCTAAAGTACTTTGATTCCGAAACATTACAAACTCTGTTTCACATTTACAGGATCTGTGTTCCTCTGCCATGCAGTAAATATTCAGGCAGTAAAAGAGCACTGCAGAGGGTACAAAACATAAAAGGAGACAGACTGTAAGAAGCCCTTTTCAACACTAGCTAGAAGTGAATTAGTGCTCTTTGCTCTACCATACATAGAGAAAACAAAAAGAAAAGCAAAAACCTTTTAAAAAAATCTTTCCTTGGGGAACAGAGGAGATATTTGTAGAACTTATTTTCTTATACAGTGTCCTCAACTCAATTTTAGCTGAGGGAGAAAAGCAAGATGATAGTTGCAAACAGAAGCAAAAGCACAGCAACAAACCAAATGTCCCATATTACCACACTTCTCCATTTTCACATTCAGGGTAGACAAACATGCAAATTAAAAAAAAAATTGTCTGGTTACACTGTAGGTAAATATGCTGATATTTCTGTCCCACTGGCATTTAGACAGCTTAGGCTTTCACTGAGTTACTCAGTTCCTTACTGTACCTCCTTTGTCCAGCTCTATTAAAATACAGCACATGCAGAAGTGTATTAATCCAAATTGCACAGTTGTATATACACAGACTGACCTGATTTATAAGAACAGTCTTCAGTAAGTACTTAACACCTTGGATCTCCAGCTCAGCTGCACTCAAATGACTTATATTGGACTCAATTCTCACCTCAGCTTGCTCAAATACAAAACTCCCTGTGGTTTGGGGGGCTGGTGGCTAATCAAATGCCAACCAATTAATGAAAAATAAGAGGTAAGATACCAGCTACACCGAAAACCACCAGCCAGCACAACAGGAAACAACGCTGAGTGAAATTATAATTTCAGAATGCTATTAATTATTTGCAACTGAAGAAGGAAAACCAGTCTTGTGGTTAAGAACCTGTAATAGGACTTGGGACCAGACAAGTGACCTGCTTCTTGGCTATACTGAAGTTTCCCTGATTAATTTTGTGCTGGCCGATTTCTCTTCTATGTCATTTTCCTTTATATGACATGATGATACCTACATCTGTTTGTCTTCCTGCCTCTCTGTCCTCTTTCCTCACCTTCATCCACAGAAACTCTGGCACGGGAGGTACTCTCTCCTAAACGTGTGTTACTTTTTTTTTCCTTTTCATGAAAAAACAGCCCATGGGGCTTAGGTTAAAGGAATCTGAAATGCAAAATTTTACAGTAATATTGTTTTTTAAAAAAATCTATTAGAATTGCTAGAGAAAAACGCTGAGGAGTCAGTGAAACTATATCTATCTGCTATTCATAAAACAGAAATTTTATGCATATTAAGATATTACTTACATATTTCAACACTATTCAGCCTTACCATATCACAAGCCCTAAGCTTGACTCTGTAGAAATACTATTTTTTCAGTAATATTCAACTGCACAAAACCTTCTGCAAAATAAATAGAATCAGCCATGAATTAAACATTACCCAATCTTAAACAAGTCTGCATATATAATTTTACTATAAAATCAATAATATTTTCCATTTTCCTGTTAAACAATATAGTCAGCATTTTCCTCTAAGCCGGACTCTCTTTTGGTGAGGTTCTAGGGCTTATATTATGCAAAACATCAAAGTACAGGGCCCACTTCATGAATATATATACCTTTTCTTCCAGCAACCTCAGCAATTATAAAACTTGCCCAATTTTTTTTACTCTGCACTGAAATACATTAATTGAATGGACAATATGCATGCTTGTTAGACCACAAGGGGCTGAGTGACCAGATAAAAGCCTTTTTTACCCTTATCAGTAGGCCATACCAATTAGCCTACTGAAAGACTTAGTTATCTTCACAAAAATATAATCAATGAAGTTTAATATTATGTAAGACAGAAAGGCAGAAATGCTAGAGTACACAGGAAAAATAAAAGCTTTAAAAATAGTTTTCTTCTTTTTTAGCAGTGTGTACAGCACGACATATCCCAACACATTGACTACATTAATATATGTATGCGTTAATAGATCAATACCCAGAACACACTTGCTCATAATGCATTACAGATGGTTCTCTGCTAATTATTTACATTTTGCTATATGGAGGCTATGCTGCTTAGTGCTTTGATGATACTTCGAGTTACTGTTTTGATGACTCCGAATAACTTTGAAGACTTCAAGGTGATACTGTGTTCCACTTACAAGTCTTCTCTTGTTCTTATATATGTGCTTAGCATGCAAATTGGAAGATTTCTATTTACAGGCCAGACACTAAGTGAAAAACAATCTGTATCAGATAATCTAAAGAATATAGTAACCTATGCTTCTTACTCATTGCTTATGTACTCGACCAGACAACAATTCAAAATCTAAAAATTATTTTTGTGCTTGCAATGTTTGTGTTGCTTTCTTAAGTCTTTGTGAATAACTATGTTCAATGTCTCTTCCAAGTTTTTTGGGAATAAATCTCACACACTGATCTACCCTATTATACTGGAATGACTTAAAAAAATAGTTGAAGTATCATCCTCTGTAAATTAGTTTTCTTCATCCAAAATCTTATTTATTGTAACAAAAGATACTTTGGGAGAGAAAATTATATTATTTAATGTAATTGAAAAGAGCAATGATATATTAATCAGTAATAATATAATTAACTGATTAATCATTCATCATATACATTTTTTAATATACCACTTCCATTGTTTAGATAGAACTATGAAGTTAATTTAGATTTACATACTCTTTTCCTATCTTCTTGCAGGAAGAATTATATAAATTAGAAGAGCCAAACACTTCAGAAGTGGTCTTGTGGGAGTGGAATAGAAGACTTTTAGTTTAAAGGTGGAAGAAGGCTTCTGCAAAAACTTCCAAATTACTTTGCTCCTCTGAGTCCCTTTAATCTCTTGCAGAGAATATCTTCTGGAGTGACCTCCTTGAACCTTTGTGACCAATGCAATAAAACACCAAAAGACCTAGAGATTAGAAAAGAGAGTCTTGAAACTAAAAAGAGTGTTCCTCAGGGCTATAAGTTACACCAACAGAGTGAGAATGAATCCCAGTGGGAAGGGAAGATCCTGTATCCCTACCATTAATTATCTGCTTCGTAATCTACTCCCATTATAATTGTAATACTTTCCAAATGCAGCTCTCCTTTCTCATGCCTGCAGCAATGCACATTGTTCCCTGTCTGACAAAACCACTCTTTGTTTGGGAATCACGAGCTATGTAAACTGCATAATAGTCTTTAAGAAAAGAATCAGATCTTTGTTATGTTTACACTACACATTTCTCTTCAGTGTTTCACACAAATGATTTGCCCATAGAACCCCACGGATGTTCCAATAGCATAACTTAAATACTGATCTACATGTCTAAATGCTGCTTTATTCCCCGCACAGCTTTACCCACCACCTGTGTCTTGATTATTTGCTTGTTCTTCTCTATTATGCTCATTCTTTCTTATTATTTAAAAACAAAGAAAACCAATTTTATTCTGGGGTACAACTGAGGACACCAAAACCTTGCTCAGAATAATCCACGAGAATAATTTAGACCACAGACAAGCACAGTTCATGTGTTTAAGAGGAGGAATGCGTTTAATCCGGCAGATCACACAACTTGCCTCCACCGCGTACTCGGAGCACTGTCCACTCGTCCAGCACGAGCTGCAGACCACACTCCTGCACAAGCCTGTCAAAGGCACCACAGCCAGACCCCCTCTTTACTGCCCGACCACCCCATGCCATGCTCTCCCTGAAGCCGGACACAGGCACTGAGTGCTGTGGTCTCTATTTGTGGAAGACCACCCTGGTCTTGCCAGGGTTGCTTTGGCTCTGTTATTGTACATGCACTGATAACACAGCACCTCTCCCAGACATGGTCCTGGGCCTTGAAAAATACAGGAAAGAAAGTTTTCAGAGAAGGTAACAAGACATGAAATGCGTGCCTGCAATTTCACAACAATGCCAAATTTATATTCTGTATGGCCATATATAGTGTATGGCCATATATAGCGTAGACAAACTTTAAAAGCTTTCATAATTTTTCGCTCATGTTTTTTCCATTTCCAAAGAGTGCAAAATTACTGGAACACTCAGACTCCCTCAGTTGGCAATGCTATTTTTGCTAAAGCCTAACTCCTGATTATATCAAGTGTAATTCAGCAATGGCTCAGCTGTTAATGAAATATAAGAAAGAACATTAAAAAAAGAACGAGGCCTCTGGTTTATGAAAGGATTTGTGGGAATTGGGGAACAATTACCATTCACTAAGACACTTGCTTTGCCAGCTGCATACATATATTCTATCTCCATGAAGACCCCTAATCCACAAAGCTGAAACAGTCTTTCAGGAAAGGTGAATGTTTTGAGGGGTTCGTTGTTACAAAGGCAAGCAAGATAATCAAGAACTGATCATTTGTAACTGTATCTTTTAGTAATAGATATGCTGGCTTGAATCTGGAATGTTTCTAAATTATTTTTTAGTTATTCAATATCTTTTTTCCTTCTTTGTTTTGAATTTTTTTTTTCAAGAAAATAACTTGGGACATATTTTGTCTTTGAAGTTTACTGTTTAATTTTTTAATACTTTTAAAACACAGAAGAGAGGTGGCAATAAAGTAATCATTTTACATTAAGCATCAGGAGAGGAGTAATGAAGTGGAATCACAGCGTTCAAGTCCTTCATTTACAAAACACTCTTTTATCCCAAACACCTGCATCTTTCCCCAGGCTAAGGGAGCATTTTGACTTAGAATGTTAGGAGCTCGAGTGCATTATCGCTTCAGATCACCTACAGCCAACTTATTCTGGGTGCCAATTAATGTTATTACCACCTAATCAAATGCTACTTAATGCAAACTGTGGGCTATACCCTTGGCTTTTTATACAGCCTGAGATTCACAGTTGAAGAGAAGAAATCATTTGCAAAGGGCAGTTTACAATAACTGCAAATATTACAGTAGTTTCTAAGCCAAGACAGAAAATTGAAAAGAATTATACGTATTTCAAGAGGGAGATTTTATTATAATTACTTTCAACGTATTGTATGCAAAGGTCATATCATCAAGAGTATCACAGGTTTAGAGGTTTCAAAAGCATGAAGCTAAGTGGGACTCACTCCCTGTTCTGTAGGAATATTCCCAAAACTGGAGGGGGGGAAGGGTGGACTAGATAATTTCCAGAGACACCTTCCAACCTCAGCTGTTCTATGATTCTCTAATAATTAGCCTTTCAGGTGGTGGGCATGCAACTATGGTATACAGCCAGCTACTGTACACAGCTTTGTGCCTTCTCACAGCCACGTGAATGGCTGCTCACACACCAAATCCAAGGTATCTTCCTTTTCACCTTCATCTTCCTGAGAAAACACCTTACTCAGGTGATTAGCTTGCAATCTCAGGTGGCATTTTCTGAATTTCTCCTATCTTCTCTGTAGGTGTTACTACAGTATTAATGGTAAATGAACAGACACAGCAAGCTTGGGCTTCCTGCGCTCAGTAGAAAGCCCGGGCACACAAGGATTAGCTGCAGCTTTGCTACACTCACAGTATCATATAAAACACCAAAATATGCACTGCAACGTGTTTTGGAACTCAGGAAATTTAGTATTTCTTTCCTGGATGATGCCAGAACCACTGAACCTCCTTGTTTTTTCATCCCAAGAACTGCCAACAGCTCGCCTCCAGATCCCATAAGGTCTTCAGACACTTGCAGCTGTCTCCTGGGAGTTTGCTGGTAGAGTGTCATATCCCTGCAAATGAACAAAGAGGAAGCTAAACCTAAGACGATCTTCCCTTGCAGTTATTCTCCATTAATTCCTGACACTCTGAGTAAGGAAAACAGCAGCACCAGCTCTCCTCACAAGCATAAATGCTGGTCAGCACGAGCTTTTCCACCAGATCAAAGCTCACTAAACAGAACATCCACAAATCTCCTCCTATAAGTTCTGATGGGGCAAAACCTGCAGTAGTCATATGATAAAAAGAGCTAATCAAGCTTTCACTTTCTCAGTCCAAATTCATGCAAAAGTTCTGACAAAGCTTTCTGGCAGCCTTAATGCCTTTGTCCTATTCTTTGTCCTGAGAAGGAATGACATAACCAGCATAAAATTCTAAACTCTAGTGTATGGTTTGGCTAATTTAGCAGAAATGCTCAGGTACTCGTTTTTGATCCAGATCAAATGTGGACTTAACAGTTGAGATACTGTACTGTGCATCCACTACCTTCCTGCAAGGGGGAGGAAGTGCTTCTCCCGTGCCCAGCAAAGACCATCCTATCAACACGCTTTCGGGATTTTATGGGTCAGAGCAAACAGTACACTTCTCTACTTCTGATTCAGTTTCAGAAAATCTTGCACACAGAAGTACCTGATTGCAGACTGAAATTTTCTGCTATCTTCCCAGGATGCCATTAAATTTGCATTAGTAGCTTCAGTAGCTGGGCCTGTATAATGTGTTGGGTTAGTTGCAATCCATTCACAGAATATGTGATCATTATCTGATACATTATTTGAAACCCTGCCAAAACATACTTGAGAAATAAGTTATCTCACAAATTATTTCTGAAGAATTTCTTTTCTATTATAATTAAAAGCCCACTTTATATACACTAGGCATCTTATTTCCTTAATTATTTTCAAACTGTTCCTGAATGGTTTATGCATTCATCCCCAAACACACCAGCCCGTTATTCCCCACTGGAATATAACATATGCTGAAAAATAATTATTTGAATATCTAAATGACAAATACTCTTTTCCAATATCTGTTTGCTGACCAAACTTTTCATTATCAATTAGGCATGGCTAGAGAAGTTGCCTATTACAGGCAGAAAAGAGCAGTGTCATCCTGGCAGATATTCTCTGTATGTTGTGTGCTGTGTGATGGCTTGAGCATGGGCACGCTTTGGACAATCCATCTGCACCTGTGGCTGATTTACAGTGACATCACTGCCGAGGGTTCTCCAGCTGGAAGGGCAAAGTCCACCAGACCACACTGGGTCCCCAGGCCTTGCAGAATCCATTCTTCAAGTTGTGCTTTTTTCAAGTTCGTCATGCCCAGACCTTAACTGCTGACACCCTCTTGGTCTGTGTGGTCTTCTTTGCTTGCCTTAAGAACCACCTTGAGAAATTTCTCTCAGAGTTGGTCACAACTGAGTTTTAATGCCTACTGCCTTTATTCTTCTCTTTAGTGCTATTTTATAGTGAAATACAGACGCAATCATACGCATTTGAACAAAATCATCATTGTTGTCTTTTGACAAAGTGCCAAAAAACTCTAAAATTAATGACATTCAATCCCTTAACAACACCTTTCTGCAAACTTGAATATGGCAAAGAAACACTTTGAGTTTTCTGTCTTAATTATTTGGATTTTATTACTGTATCACACATGACAACAATCCTAACAAACCAGGAAAACAATATTTTATTATATAATAACTTTGATTAGTAACAAATCAAATTCTTTTTGGTAATCCTTCATGCATCTATCAGAAATCCTAAGATATGCTTGAAATTGCACAGAAATATGGGACTTATAGGTTTAATGAAGAGAAAGGCAATAAAAGTCTGGTGTTTCTGTGTGTTCCAAACTCAAATCTTATTCTCAGTCTAACTGTATGAGATCAGTGCCTTGATTCTAATTTTCAAAGAAGATAACAGGTAAAGTCATGGCCATATTAATAGCTGCTTTCAACTCAGAAACCACCAAGCTAGCTGCAATTCCATGTGCTAAAGTTTACTGTAAATGGTTGCACCCATAATGAAGGCTATTGAAATTTGGAAGTAGAATATTTGAAGAGGAGAAAGCTGTGAAACTAACCCCTAGAAAAAGGGCAGAAAAATGCAAACTGCAACTATTTTGGAATGTGACTCCATATTCACGGTCCTTTTGGCTTGAACCTGCTTTTGCTGCAATGCTTCCCAATAATTTAAGAGGTAAAACTGTAAAATATTTGTACCAGAAAAACACAGTCAAACTGAGAAAAATGTGAAAGAGTAAAAAAGGAGTTTTATCTGGCCAGTTTTTGAACAAACAAAAAGTTAGTAATGCAGACTAAAGTTTAAAGCTTTCTGAAGTTTTGGCTTTTGGTTGTGGGGGCTTTTTTTTTTGTTTTTTTGTTCATTTTTGAGCTTCTTTCAAGGCTCTAGTTCTAGCCTATTAAGGAAGTGTGGTCTTGCTGTAATTACAAACGAAACTTTAACTCTCACTTCGAAGAAAGAGCACACTAAGTTCTTTTTGAAGTGATATAAAAGAAAAGTCCCTGTAAAAGAAAGGAGTCATATTTTGATATAAGAAAAATGTTGGCTACAGAGTTTCTTCAGAGAATGCTCAAAAGCAAACAGAAGTTGCTTGGGAGTTAGATTATTTTTAACGAGTCCAGGAACATTTACGACATATCTACCCCAGTGACCACAGGTGGATATCCCTGCTGGCTAACAAACACTTGGCTGCTCCTGAATAAAACAGCAGAGAGCAAACAAACAGAAGAGACGAAAGAAAAAAGGAAGATATTTATGTCAGGGTACACTTAATGAACACCTGCACTTCACAGGCATGGGTAACTATTTACCACCTCCTTCCCTCCAGATAAATATCTACTAAGAAATTAGTCCTCTTTCTGTATCAGTGACAAATTAAATGAAACCCTTGAAGAGTGCTTGGAGGCAAACTACAGATAGGTTAATTTTCCTTTTTTGTATGTCAGGAAAATAATCATCATGGGAGCACCTAATTATAAAGGACTCAACCCTTTGTGCACGGTCATGCTTGTTGCTTCGTAACAGAATGACTATTGATCTGGACATGGAGAATGCAGTTAAACAGAGCTTCCAACTTTAGTGGTCCAGCTGCTTGGCATCAGAGCACCCTAACAGGTATCCATCAGAAAATCACCTTTGTAAACTTCAAACCAGCCACAGTAAGAGAAACCACAAGCTATTATTACATATGGGAGAAAGGTCTCAACATCCTTTGATTCACTGCTGGTTTAGGAATTTGGCCCGTTTGTCCAGGTCTGCCTCCCTCCCTCATCTGCAATTGTGATTTATGCAGGTGGGGACTGGGCTTGTGCAAGACATTTATCAGCCCCAGACAAGTTACCCAAAGAGGGTAGTAGCCCGAATGAATGCAAGCTATATTTGTAGCCCACATGCCACAGCTAACAGGGGGAAAAACAGCTAACAAACACCAAGAGTGACCAAAAGTTAATTTCACAGATAGTGTAGAAGGGCAGCAAAATAAGCAGTACACTCTAGATACTGCTAAATAAAAGTCCTGATCAGAGCACGGGAAACAACCACTCTCCACTGCACACTGCAAGCAAACTGTGGCAATTCTGCAAGGTCAGGCCATAAGTTCCTCCAGAGCTGCCCAGAGCAGAAGCTGAAATTTTGACATGTCCAGCACACTATTGTTTACAGGCTGAAATCTGTCCCCAGGAGCACGTGCCATCCTGCCCCTCAGAAGTGTCTGTAAAACACCAGTGTCCTTGTGGTATGACAAACGTGTATGCCAACACAGGACAAAGGGTCTTTCAAAAATGCTCAAGGACCGACAGGAGTCTGGAATAGCTGAAGAGTTCGTTTTAGAAGCTAGAGGTAGAAGCCATCTTCATGAAATTAACTTAAGTGTCCAATACAAATTAGCCACCTGAGCATATCCAGGAGTTTTGTTCCCACTTAGTTTGAAATCCTGACCACAGGTCGGATGTCAATTCCTCTGGAGAGGACTATTCATGTTCAATGAGCATAAATGGAAATTAAACATTAGCCTGGAATAGCCATGGAGGGTCAGATGGTTTAGACTTATTTTAGGTTAAGACATTTTGCATTTAGGTACCCAAGTATGCATGTCTTAATATCAGACTGAACACTGCTCTGAACTTCTAGCCTAGCCTAGGAAAATATGGTCTTCATGGGTTGAGGAAAAGGTACACCTGCAATAATCATCCCCAAGATCTGCAATCAAGCAGAAGCCTGTGCAGGAGTTTTTTACCTCCTGACTAAACCAAATGGGTCATTTTCAGACTTTCAACCTTATAAGCAAAAAGCAGCTCACAGCAAAATCATGGCACAGCTCTTCCTCAGGTGTTAATCCCTTATTACTTTTTGTTTTGCCTTTAAAATATTCCAGAGGAAATAATTTCGTTCAAGTAATATTAGTGCTTCTTTCCTTCTATTCATCTCAGTACCCTCTTTACTTTCTTCTGCATCATAAATGATAGCATTTTTGCTTCACCTTCTCTCCTTGTTTCATAGCCTCAAATGATTCTTTTTCTAAGTGGTTACACAATCTTCTGCTGCACTGACCTGGATCTGAAGAAAACAGACCTTGTATTCTATATTTTAAATGCTAAAAAAGGAGAAAAAGGATGAAAGTTCCATTGACTAAAGATTTTTCATTCAGATTCTATATTGTATCTACTGAACATGAGGGTTTTGCATTCAAAAATTTTAGATACACAGTAAGAGAAAAATACTTAGAGAAAATAGCAGTACTGGTATTATTGCATTAATGTCAAAACAAATGTTCCGTGCTCTGATGGCAAGCAAGTCAATCCATCACCAAGGGTCAATTGCTTTTGCTAAAGGTGGCCTAGTTGTCATTAAAACAAATACACTGTTGTGACAAAAGCATCATAGGAATTATGCTCTGTGCCCCTTACAAAAGGAGCCTTGACATCCTACAACAAAACTGGACCTTTGGTACAAAAGGCCAAAAGCTTCAAATACTCTGTGTATGACAGAAGAGAACAGGAGAGGTCAAAGTGCACCTCCTGGTGTCTTATGTCCTCATAATAGCCGCTAGTGAAAAAATGGATTATCCTAGGAAATTGGCCGTATACTACAAAGGCAGAGAAAGGACTCTCAATGTTCTCTGCCAGCCTGTCAAGGGAAATCCTGACCTCAAGTCCTCAGTGATTGAGCAGCCAGGTACCCAAACTGCTTCACAATCAACTTGGGACACCTCCTGTGCCTTGCCCAACATCCCAGTTCTGACTGTGGCCAAACTCCAGTGCTACTGGGAAGCACATTACAGAATTAGAGATTCTGCCTCATTTGGGAAGTATGGATTTGCAGATTCTTTCAAAGATATTGCAAGATGTTTATCTCACGCTGTGCTGATACCAAAAAGATACCTGCTACACTGTAGTCTTCATAAACAAAACAATATATTGCCTCAAACTAAAATAAGACATTAATTCAATACAGAAATTTATAGACAACATGCAACACTTGAATTAATTTTAAAGACCGCACTTACAGTCCCCCTTGGGTTAAAGCTTTTCTAACACATCAGGGGGAATCAAGCAAACAAAATCTATGTTTTTGCATAGAGTGTTTTATGTTCAGTACTTCAATATTTATGCATGGCATAAATACTACACAAAAATATAGGCTTTGTGCCTCTCATTTATTCAACACTTCAGAATTGCTAATACCCATGGGTATATTACACCCACAGGTTTATTCCTCTGACAATGCTTACCTCAGGAAAATGAAATTTTTACATTTTAAATTAAAGGTAGCTCTAATTTGCAATCGTAATGCACTGTAAGAGATCATTATACAGTATGTGTGCCAAAGCAGCTACCTTATGCTGGTAAGGTACACTGTAGTAAGGGCTACTGTGAATGAATGTGACACATGAGAACGAGGGAAAAGATACATCAAGTAGCTCCAGCTTCTGACAACTCCACACTGCTAAAGTAATTTCAGATATGGCTGATAATCTGCCAGAACCCACCAATCTCTCCAGCCTGGCATGGAAACATCACTCACACACTACTCGCCTGCAAAAACAAACAATGTCTTTGTGCGGAAAAAGTGATGTCCCCAGGATATCTCCCTTTTTTGAATGGCCTGGGCATTAACTCTTCTGTTGTAGAACATTTCACCAAGAAATCTTTCCGATTATATTGCATAAACAAAAAATCCTCAGTGCACCAGTTACAAGTAATTATCTTCCTACTGAGCCTTGATCTATGCTAGGTGTTCACGTCAATGATCCCTATTCAAAGAAGCCATTCTGAAACAAAGTTGCTAATGACCTTCCCAGATCATTAGCAACTGAAATTTTAGCTTGCTAAACTACCATTGCTTAATTCTACTCCCACACCCAGGAAGCTCCGGGTTCATCACTATCCTCCTCTTCTTCAGAGCTAGGAGCAGGATACCGGGTAAAGCTTGGCTGTACCATCTCCTGTACACACTTATATACTGCGAGAGGTGTAAAAAGGCAAGGTTCACTCAGGATGGTGCTGTACTATCTTATGTAGAGTTGCCTAATATATATCAAGCCTAAATTGCTCCCTGAGTCTCAAAGATACCTCCCACAGCCCTGCTACAGCACACAGTAGTTAATAAATCTTCAGAGTGCTACCATTTCTCAAGGTGTAGTTTGTTGTCCTTAATGCAGCAGGAATAACAGAGTTCATGTTCCTTGACAGCCTTAACTGTCCTGCAGAAAGAGACTGCCCATCCCTCATAAACAGCCACAAGGGTTCACAGGATTTGTGGTCTGAAACCGGCCAGATGCTCCCACAGAGCACTTCCAGAGGTCAGAGGCAGAGGTGCCAAGGGTCCTCTTACACTCGTTATGTGCATTGGCTGGTCTTATATTAGAAGAGTGTCTTAAAAAGGCTTGTATGAAAACAGACCCCTTTGCCTTCGGGCATTGTTTGCTGCCAGTGATTGCAGCATCAGAGTTACTCTCCCTGATGTGGTCTATCGAGTATTTCCTGCTTAAAACTAATAAGCTGTGAGAGTGTTATTTGTTCCCCCACCTCCCACTTTTTCTAATTTTCACTGCAAACACAGCTTATTTACACTCTGTCTCTTTTAAAAATCAAGTGTCAACCAAGTGCTAAACTGCTGCTATTTGCCAATGTTTCATTAACACCTTATTAACTTCCAACAGCTGAAGGTGACTGGACCCTCACCTCTGTTTATTTCCTCAAAGTAACAGTTAACTGAAGCATCAGGATAGAGGCACCCCTGCAAATACGACTGAAAACAAATATGCATGCAGAATATAATCAGGCACAACTTCAGCCAGATCTGCTAACTGACACATCTAGTTAATTTTATGCACAGTCACATACTGTCAAGTTTGGAGCTCAGATTTTTATTAAAGATGATAATAAAGATCTCTGCTTTTTCCCCCTAATCCGTATCAGAAACTGGCTAAAACAGAAATACAAACCTTGTACAAATTAGGCCACCAGTAGTTTGCTATTTCGGTTTAAATACCAGGTACAAAGGTGTGATCCTCTTGTTATGCAAATCAGCACAGCTCCACTGATTCCCGTAAACACTGTAGCGGTTTACACAGCTGAGCCTCCCTCATGTGTATATACATTCTTCTGTACTGAATTCCAGTCCATGTAGATTTAACTGTAAAAGAAAGGAGGAAAAAAAAAAAAGGTGAGCCCCAAGAAATAGGACTCCCAGAACAGGATAGGAAACATCCTCTGTCAGAGGGATCTCTGAATTAAAGGAATTAAAACCTTTCTTTGGCTTCCCCCTATGCCTCTGCCCTAACGTCCCTCCCCTACTACCCACTTCTGTGTTCTCATTTAATTTGAAAGGAAAGGGACAGGAGACCTTATAGATGTTTTCTGTATCTCTCTCTTTCTCTGTTTTTCATATCACAAAAAATCTTTCCTGCTGGTTTTTTTTTTTTGTCCCACCCTTCCAGACTATCACACCGCACACCCAGAAAAAGCAACCGATTTGGTGGAAAGCAACATACAGAGATTTTTGTTCCTCTACCCAAACAGGCAGAGTCTTTGAGCCCCAGTAAAGCTGGAGGAGCTGGAGTTGTTATGGTTGTTCTCCAGTTCATACTTCTATTTTTGAATGGCATATTGGTTTCTACGACTGCATCATGTATGTATTAACTCTGGGAGCTCAGCTGTCAGAGTGCTAGTTATCACTTTTCATTGTCCAAACAGGAAGAATACAGATGTTTCCAATAAGCTAAAAAGGGGGATATCTCTTCTATGAATAAGCATTCAAGAACTCGAACTAATCAACAATAAAATTTTCATGCTTATAGCGAAAAAAAATCACTTTCTGAAATAATCACTGGAAAAGCTGGTAAACCACAAAGCAGCTAAGGTGAGAAGAGTAAAAGGAAAGGAATTGGCAGGTATTTAGCCAGAAGTCTGAAGTCCAGAAGTACAAAGAATCATATTGGGTGATTAATAAAACATGGATAAATAAATGGGATGCTGGTGCCACTAACAAAAGTAGTGCACCTAGTTCTTGCAAGGGTAAAACCTTGAATTATAGTTCTCATCTCAAAATATAGTCTTAAACTAGAACATTTAAAAATATTTGCAAGCTCATAACTTGAAAATTAATGTAGCTTATCTGATTTTTTTTTTTTTTTGCATCTACCCAGGAACATTCCCAGGTTTTACTAGTTTTGGTATAAGCTAGCGGATAACTTTTAATCTTTTATTCTCTTAGTGTTCACTCTGTTTATGCTTATTGTTACACAGAGACTTGTGTTCAAGGATTTTAAAAAGTCTGCAGGGTGTTATATTTTACTTGAGGATTGAAATGAATGCTTTGCTCTCAGATCTCTGCAAGTACATTGGACCAACTTTTGGTCTCATTATCACCAATTTAAATCTGGAATAGTTCCACTACTCTCTGTAATGTTACTCCCAATACATGCTGATTTAACTGAGTTTACAAGCTGGTCCATTGACCTAAGTGGTGTCAGTGGGAATGTACTGTGAAGAAAATTTGATCTACTAAATTCAAATCCTCGAGGTGTTGTTCTAGCAGCCAAGTTGTTTAGAAAGAAAACACTGAACTTGAGTGTTGACCCTCCATCCCAGCTGGATCTCCACGTAAACTGTGCTCCTGCTGTAGCCTTTTAAATAGATCAGCAATTTACATTTTAAATAGATCAGCAATTCAAATTAGTGAAATGCCAGAATGTAGGTAGTGTGTAGTGGGGAGATTTAGCACTACCCGAAATTTCATCAGAGTTCAGCAGCATAACTCTCCCTACATTTTCGGAGAGCAGGGACTGGATGGACCATAAGGATTTGGCTACTGCACATCTGCACCCAGGAATGCAGAGGTGGCTGTTGGATAAAGGACGAGCAGAGATGGACATAGTGTCCCAGATTGTCACCAGACCTCACCTGGCGATAGCAGGTGGGCTGAAGCATGAATCTTGCTCGGGAGAAACACGCTGAAGAAGCATGGGACAACTGCAGGAGACACAACCATGTTCTGGCCTGGCATGGTTTGCTTACGTGGATGTGTCCCACAGGTGTTCAGAGTGTGGGGAATGGAGTATATGGAGCACGGATGCAACAAGATGATGGCTCTATGTTCCAATTTGTACTCCTTTAAATGCCCACATGTTTCCAAGAATAGGAGGCATTTGCTCCTGAGAGCTCTGGGATCTACTAAACTGGATGTGGGTGCCTCTAGGCTTAAATTACAGTGGCCTGTAGGTTTTTAAATCATATTCTTGAATTTTAGTGCCAAAGTAGGTGGTCCAAATCCCACCAAAGATAAATTACTGGCAGTGAGAGCAATGCATAAACAGAGGAAAACGTAAATGGAAAGGCCAGAGTAAAAGTGTACGACTATGTGGTGTTTTCTTCTGAAGGCCCCAGCCCTCGTCAATCTGCGTCACGCAGTGGCTCCTCAGGTCCTGCTAGACAGGGATCTGTCCCTCTGCCTTCCCACAGAGCCACACACACAGCGACAGTCACTTGTCCATGAGGGCCCAACTCATGCTCCGTACAATAAACCTGTGGGATTACTTTTAAGGCAGAAGCAGCCAATTCTTCTGAATTAGTGGTGGGAAAAATTACAACAGACACAAAATGAGATTTTAATGAGATGGTTTGTTTGTTTGCTGGGGGTTTTTTTGCCGTGCTTCCTAATTTATTTGTCCCTCCCTTCACGTATTTAACCATTGCTACCGGGAAGACTTCAAAGCTACATTACCTGCACCTTTGACCTTCAGCACTGATCTTACTCTGAATGGGCCAGATGATTTTGGAGCAATAAAATTCTGTTGCAGTTCTCAAGCCCAAAGAATTTTCCTCTCAAAGAAATGGTGACGCTTCGGTACTCATGCTCATCTACATCCCTCGCTTCACACGCACAAAGAGCCTTTAATTGCTGCCACCAATTAAAGGCGTGTAGTGCAGGCATGCAGCCGTCACCCCTCACTGTGCTGGGTCCGTCTGTCCTTGGCTGAAGGAATACCACTGCATTTTATCTGCCTCCCTCACGGCCTGACACACAGTGCAGAGCAGTGTCACACACCTCAGCGTCTGCCTTAAAAAGCATCTGCGCCAATCACAACACAATTATCCTTAATCCCTCCAGCTCCGGCGTTTGTTCACCTCACACCAGGAGGAAGAATAGGGGGCAGTTGCTTGGGATAAACACGAATGACTGTGGGAGATCCTCTCAGGAGCAGCTCTGTCAACGAGGACATTTGCTTCATTGACAGCCCCACGCAGCCTGTCGGCTTGGCTGCTGCTCTCCACAAGAGAAATGGCAGCATTTCAGGCTCTTAAGGGTGTGATTGATGGGTGTTGTCGGTCCCTACCTGTCAGCTCATTGCACTGACAGGAGTGAGATCCCCCCGGGGGAGGCAGCCTTACACAATACAGCCCACCCATCCTGTTCAGTGAGACCCTGATGTCCTGCTGCAGCGCTCCTGGCAGGTGACAATCTGCTTGCCAGGGCTGGGGAAGGGCAAATGAAGAGCTGGGAGCACAGTTTTTGCTGGCAAGGGCAGTGACATCTCTCTCAGAAGTATCTGGAGACGCTGGAGCAGGGCTGCCAGAGCAGCTGAGGCAGGCAGGCTGCTGCAGAGCACTGGTTCAGCCTGGGGTTAGGAGAGATCCTGCTGCTGCAGCTGCAGCTGAGGGGACGTCAGTGGGAGAAACTTGTGGGATGCTGGCACGACTCCATGGCTTTGCATGTGCAACATTAAACACGTGCAGAGGGTTTGCAGTATGTGCTCCTGAGCCCAAGGGATGACAGAGGTGATACAACCATTTACCCCCGCCTGGAGGAATCCCCCACAGATGCCCATGGCAGAGCTGGCACACGTAGGTGTGAATTCCTCACCCCGCAGGAGCGAAGCTCAATGTCATCTGACTGTTCCTCTGGTTTTGCATCAGACTACATAGAAGAGTCCAGTCAGAAAAATAATGCATCCTAAGAACCAGGAGCTTTTTTTCTGTTTTGTGTTTGACAGCAGGAGGTTTAAGGCTATTTTTCAACATTGAAGTTTAAAGAGGATCTTTTCATCCACAAGAACACACAAAACCTCAGACCATTCAGCCAGTGTTAACAGGAACAAAGCACCAGCAAGAAAATCCAGCTGCCTTTCAGCAGTCCATTTCCTTTCTGGCTGTCCCCTTCTCTTCCCCACCCTCTGCCCCTCCAAACCAGCAGTGGTTAACCTTCGAGCAGCTTGACCTGCCTCTCCCTGCACCTGGCTCAAATCAGCACCGATGCTCTTGGGCCAGGAAAGCCCAGCGGGACCATCCAAAGCCCAGTGAAGTCAGTGGAAATACTCCCACCGGCTTCAGGAGAGGCTGCATCGAGCCCAGTTTGAAGCAGAGCCATCTTTCCTCTAAAACTTCTGCTCGACAGTTCGGAGCCCACATTGTCTGTGCATTAATATTTTGGGGACTTGCTACGGTGCCTGCAAGGCAAGCACTGACGTCACAGCTGGATCACTCCTTTCAGCTGGTGCCTCGGATAACAGTCTCACAGCTTCCCTTTCCCCTCCAAATCAAAGGCAGCGGCTGCAGCTGCACAGACCAGCGAGTCTGTTTAGTTTCTGTGGGCCAACAGCCACCAGCTGTAGAGGCTGCTGTGCTTTTTGCTGGATGGGAGCTTTTAATTCCAATAGACAATGTGTACAAATATTTCCCATACCAAAATTGTTCCATATCTTCCTAAGTTAATTAAATGCTAATTTTCTAATGAGGTGGCAACAATGGCAACAACCTGTTATCAGCATGCTAGCTAGCACCCGTAACCAACCGGTGAACACAGAACCCTTGTGCTATTATTAAACTGCATTCCTATATTAATTAATTACTTTTGCAGATGTATTATTCTGAAGCTGGACACAAATGTGGATAGTAATTAAATGAAAAAAACATTTACATCATTTGTAGATTCCAGAGTTGCTTTGTGGAATTTATTATTTCACAGTGTTGTTATAGAAACCCCTCATGTGTTTTCATGTCTGCTGTATGCTAGTTTAGCAAGAAGTGGTGAAAGGAAAACTCAGGATGTAAATGCTATTTGTTGTGGTCTAACCCCAGCCAGCAGCCAAGTCCCACGCAGCTGCTGGCTCTCTCCCCCACCAGCAGGATCAGGGAGAGAATCCAAGGACAAAAGGTAGAAAACCCATGGGTTGAGATAAAGACAGTTGAACAGGGAAAGCAAAAGCCATGAACACAAGTAAAGCAAAGCAAGGAATTAATTCACTGCTTCCCATGGGCAGGCAGGTGTTCAGCCATCTCCAGGAGAGCAGGGCCCCATCACACATAATAGTTACTTGGGAAGACAAACACCATCAATCCGAACATCCCCTCTTCCTCCTTCTTCTCATTACTTTATATACACTGAGCATGATGCCGCATGGTCTGGAATATCCCTTTGGTCAGTTCCAGTTACCTGTCCTGTCTGTGTCTCTCCCAGCCCCCCGTGCACCCCCAACTTNAGTAAAGCAAAGCAAGGAATTAATTCACTGCTTCCCATGGGCAGGCAGGTGTTCAGCCATCTCCAGGAGAGCAGGGCCCCATCACACATAATAGTTACTTGGGAAGACAAACACCATCAATCCGAACATCCCCTCTTCCTCCTTCTTCCCATTACTTTATATACACTGAGCATGATGCCGCATGGTCTGGAATATCCCTTTGGTCAGTTCCAGTTACCTGTCCTGTCTGTGTCTCTCCCAGCCCCCCGTGCACCCCCAACTTCCTCACCATCATGGCAGTACAAAATGCAGAAAAGGCCTTGGCTCTGTGTGAACCCTGCTTAGCAATAACAAAAACATCTCCATATGATCAGCCCTGTGTTCAGCACGAATCCAAAACATAGCCCCATACCAGCCACTGTGAAGAAAATTCCCAAGAAAAATCCCAGCCAAAACCAGCACACTCTTCAATATACATTGAGCATAAATTAAGGTTTAAAAGTTTCCTGAGTTGTGCAATAAGAATGAAATCTTGGATTTCAGATGGAAGGGTGTGCATATATCTGTCGTGGTTTTATACTCAGAAGAGGACTTAGGTGCTTAAAACCTGGCAGAGTTGGAGTTTATATGCTCACATCCAAAAGAGAGATTCTGCTGTCTGCTTCAGGAGGTTTCCGAACTCTGAGCTCAGCTGCCAGTACAAAAGCTTCCCAGACATCTTGAATTTCGGTCATACCCAAAAGCTCTTTGGTGTTAAAAAGGTCTAGTTGCCCAGCATCCAGTTCAGTCACCACCTTAGTTCAGACACAAAAATATGCTCCTCTGTTTATCTTCCCCCAGGGCTGGTTTGAGCACTCAAAAAATCCCTACCAAAGAGCTCTGAAATTGGATTTTTCATAAAACACAATGGCAGCCATTGATTTATTTTGAAATATGGCTGCTGGAGTCCTCCCCTGGTCTAAGCTACTGTAGTATTTGAATGAGATATGAGAGATGCAGCTCAATGGCTCACCATGCCCAGTCAGAGCTCACAGAACCACAGAGTATCCTGAGCTGAAAGTGATCCACAAGGATCGTCGAGTCCAACTCCTGGCCCTGTGCAGGCCCATCTCTAAGAGTCACACCATCAGCTCAACAGCATTGTCCAAACAATTCTGGAACTCTGTCAGGCTTGGTGCTGTGACCAGTTCCCTGGGGAGCCTGTTCCAGTGCCCAGCCACCCTCTGGGTGAAGAACTTTTTCCTGATATCCAACCTAAACCTCCCCTGACATAATTTCAGGCCATTCCCTCAGATCCTGTCACTGGTCACCACAGAGAAGAGATCAATGCCTGCCCCTCCTCTTCCCCTCACGAGGGAGTTGCAGACTGCAATGAGATCTCCCCTCAGTCTCGTCTTCTCCAGGCTGAACAGATCAAGTGACCTCAGCCACCCCTCATGCAGCTTCCCCTCAAGAGCCTTCACCATCCTTGTTGCCCTCCTCTGGGCACTCTCTAATATTTTATTATCTTTGTCATATTGTGGCACCCAAAAATGCCCCCAGCACTCGAGATGAGGCCGCCCCAGTGCAGAGCAGAGTGGGACAATCCCCTCCCTTGCCCGGCTGGCGATGCTGTGCCTGAGGCACCCCAGGACACGGTTGGACCTCCTGGCTTCCAGGGCACTGCCGACTCATATTCAGCTTTTCACTGACCAGGACCCCCAGAGGAACATATTCCTCTTGTGATATACTCTAGTCAGAAGATTTCATCTCCCGGGAAATCATTGTGAGATTTTCTCATGCCTTCTCATAGAAAACGAATGGTAATTTCCATCAGGACCATAATTAAGAGATCCAACAGGTGCTCCACTTTTGACAGAGCTGGCACCTACCACCATCAAGAGAGCATTCAGATGGTGGGGAAATGGACAAGTCTTCTTGATGGCACTGAAATTAAAAAGCCTGTTAAAAAGCCATTCCAAAGTAGGGAAGGGCATGGGATTTCAGACAGGCTCCTGACTTCCACATCTCCGTGTCCTGTCATCAAGTACACTCCACCCTCCGGTACCTCCATGTGCTGTTCATGGACCCTGGACACGCAATTAAGGATCAGGGATTGAAGAATTGCATACATCAGTGGTAGAGTGTTGTGATGGGTAATACCTGCACTGGTTCCGAATCCTCTTAAATCCTGCGATTTGTATTTGGGAAACTCCAAATATTTTTCTTCCAGTGGCCAGCACGCTTCGAAAGTACAAAGGACAGATTTTTCCCCAGTGTTGGAGAATAGATTATGTTTATAATGACAAATAGATTTTATTAGGAATAAATTGCATGCACTATGTTTAGATAATGAGGCAATGCACTTCCACGTAGAACATTTTACAGCCATTCTCTTGATGGTATGAATTTCATCACAATAAACAACAGGTGAGATGTACCTGTAAAGTATTTCTTTGAGGGCTTCACAGAGCCAGTGCAACGATGTCATACAAAGGAAGAATAAAGTCTGCCAGGAAAATTAAGACATAATATGAAACTCATGTTAAATCTGTTTAAAACAACTTGTTTACTGAATTCAGACAAATACCTCTGAACTGTTTTCATTACATTTACTATTACCTGAGTTAAGGAAAAAATAGAAAGCTAATAGTAAACTATGAGTTCATTCACATTAAGCAATAGGTAGACAATTACCTCTGCTGTATTCCTGTGTGCTTCTTTCTACTCCTAATGTGGATAGAAAAATTCTTAGTATTCACCCCTAGTAGTTGATGACAATGACAGTAATAATAATAATGATGATGATCATGATGATAATAGTGAAATAATTTACATTTAAATAAAATGTTTCCATTAAATAATTCTACAAACTTTTCAAAATGATGCAGTGGGACCACTTTACTCAGTTACTGAAATGCAGCCACCTCTGGAGTGAATCACAACATCTGCTCAAATATGGGTAAGGTCAATCCTGTATGATAGATTAGGATCAGGAGAAGGAATAAGTACTACCATGTAATAATGAAAGGGAAAGTATTTGAGTTCATGTTTGTGGAAAACAACAGCTAAAACTCCTTTGCTTCAGAGAAAAGTCCTACATGGTGTTTAGTAATTATTAGGTTTTTGAGTTTTGCTTCAACACCTAATGGCAAAATCTTAAGATGTGCAGCAATCTCAACACCATACTGGAGGAAGAAAAAACCTGGCTGTGTCATAACAGTACTGTAACTTCCCAATGGCTGTGAAACATCCTGAGCAGCTTTCAGGAGGAAGCCTGTTGGCACCATGCACTGAATGAAGTGAACCGCTTTTTAAGATGACTCTTTCCATCCCAACCTATCTCTTTCATCTTAATGAATTTGGTATTATTCAGCACAGTGGATTTAATTAAAGATATTTAAAGTATTTAAATTATTAATGATTTAATAATTAGAAATAAGTATTTTAATCAATGACTGAATAATGTATATTATTAAATTCATTTTTTTGCAAATAATGGTCTAGGTTTATTTTTTTCCTGTATTTTCAATTCAGCACTGTTCAGAAGTTGAAACTCTGTTATACTGGCTCGTTGCAAAATATAGTGAGTGCAAAACCTATTTAATGCAGCCCAAGAAAACACATGTGGGAGAAAGAAAGTGACACAGTCTCCTAGAGCTCTGCTAAAATCTCAATGGTGATTAGACACAGTAGTGTGAAAAACACTAGAAAAAAACAAATCACAAGTCATAAACAAAAAGGTTATAATTATGCCAGAGAACATTTATAAATTTTATACCACTAAAGATAGGCCAGGAGGTAATGGCATTAAATTGGAAATGGATAGGTTTTGATATTCGGAAAAAATTCTTTACTGTAAGGGTGGCACTGTGAGACATTGGAACAGGTTTCCCAGGGAAGCTGTGGATGTCCAATCACTGGAGGTGTTCCAGGCCAGGTTGGGTGGGGCTCTGAGCAACCTGGTCTAGTGGGAGGTGTCCCTGCTTACGGCAGGGGGGTTGGAAATAGATGATCTTTAAGGTCCCTTCCAACTCAAACCATCCTATGATTCTATGCATGTGCTCACAGAGTCTTGCTCAACCCACTATCATGCATAATCATGTGTATTCGTCCCTTATACAGGTAACAAACATGGGCTAGCTTGGGAGCAGCTGGAGACAGCCCTTCAGAGACCACACACCCTAGCACACCCACAAGTAAATTTATTATTGCCATGGCATGAAGTGGGCCATGACAGCGTGTTACCAGACAGGCTGTTGCAAAAGCCACCTATGGTTCCACTGTGGTCAGGGAGCAGACATCCTGGTGGGTGGTGGCCCTTTGGCAGCATATTCACACATCTGCAACTCCAGATTGTCTTCAGCTCTACAGAGACTTCTGGTGTGCCCAGTTGTTCACTATACATTCAGGATCAGTTGAGAATCAGCCCTTAACCAACCAACCAACCTCTAAATTCCCTTCATTTCTGACCAGAGTTGGATTTAGACACCAGCCTCCTGACAATTCAGCAAATCTAGGCTCTGTGTCTCCTGTGGCTTCTGCTCATCCTGTCGTGTGCACTCCTGACTTGGTTTTGTCTCCAGGGTATTGATTGCTCAGGTCTAATGCAGAGACCAGCCCTGTCAATACTAAAACTGCCTGGAAGGCTGATGCAGCAGCAGGGAGCACATCAGCTGCGCTGGCCCTGCAGGGACTCCGGACTCCCAGAGCAGGCAATACCACTGGGACAAGTGTGTCATGATGGCGCAATCATGAACAGACTCCTGCCTTCTCCAAAACAAGCTGCCCTGCCAGAGACACTGCACCCATCTCTGTGCCAGCCACGGTGAATCAAGCCACTATCTGCGTGGGCTTTTTTTTCCCTTTAATGCAGCTGCCATATATCCAAAAAACAAGTCATTAGGAACATAGCAGTATTAGTCAAATCAATTTTGTTTTTCAGAGGGATGAAAGCCAGTGGTACAGTTCACAAGTAGGGAGTGTCAGTGGGTGGGAGTATTATGCAGTTTTTCAAGCTCTTTTCTTCTGTGTGCGCAAATTTTCATTCCTGCAGAGACCTCCTGCATAACTGCTGTTGAAGGGCACACAAAGTTTGTTTTCCCCAGCTCCCAGGCAGAGCGAACTGGCCAAAGGCTTGGGATTCAGATGGAGAGGAAGTGCTGCTCCTCCTCCAGGCCGTGGCACTGCTGTGGATTTGAGGCTCTGGAATAAGACCCTGCTCTGCTTGCTGGTTGCTTTCTTCATTTCAGTACCATCTATTCAGAATTCCACATCACTGATTATTCCTCCACTGGGACATAGATGGCCCAAAACTTTTTACACTGTGCTTTCCAAAGAGGAACAAGTGTCTTTCCTGAAATACTTTATCCCAGTCCCACCTCCAAGGACAGTTGTGATATCTGCCTCCAAATAATTAAGACTAGCATAAAGTAGAGGTTTTTACAGACTATCCTCTTTTTCCTCCTCGTTAGCCTGCCAACTTCATCTCTCAGCCCATGCTAAGGTCAAGGAACACCTTGTGAGAGGACCAACATAACACAAAATTTCTCACAGAGTCTCTGTATTCCTCAAGACTTCTGAGACATGGGAGAACTTGACAGAGCATAAGTATGTTGCTGGTGGATCTGTTTTTGATATTTGGCTATGAGGGATGCAATAGTGGGGTATCTATATAAGTTGTAATTTAATGAACTGAGAGCTTTATTTCTGCAGCTCTAAACTGGGGCAGTTAGGTAGCCTGGTGTTTTGTAATTCTGTTTTACTTAATTAAAGTGTTCCTGTTGAATGGGTGGAAAGATGTGTTACCCTGTGACTAGCACATGATGAAAGAGGACATCAGTAGAGTACATGACTCCTTCCTCAGACTCCATCAGAACTAGGGCCTCTGTACTTCCTCTGGAAGACAATTAGCATATTTCTTATTGAAATGTTTTTGGGGTTTGGGATTTGGGGGTTTATTTTGTGGCCTGTGTTTTTTTTCTCTCATATCCAGCCGCATCAATTTCCTCATTACAAGAATTAAATTGTTTAGTTATCTGTAACGTGTGTAGACTTCTGTGAAGCTTTACAAAGGAATTTTCGCTGTTAGCCTAAGAATGGTTTATTGTAGCACTTGCAGTTCCTATAATCCTGAGGTGTTAACAAACTTAACAACTTTTCCTTCTTAGCATGAGAAACACTTCTCATGATCTTACTCATGAAAAGATTGCATTGGGGTCCTCTGATAAGTTTTCTTGGGTGCCTGCCATTGGAGGAAGGAGTCCATAAGCAGCAGCATCTGGCAGAACATCTGCATCAAGTCCCTGCTGACATCCCGTGATCTGTCTGCCCAGGCTCACTTCTCCCTTCATACAGAACTTGACACATCGCGTACCCCACTGCCAGACAACCTCAGCAAATACTTCTCTCTCCAAGGGAGGCTGTGTCAGTTTTTCAGTGTGTTCATCCTGTGTTACCTCACTGCTCACCTCATGGAACACTACTCAGACTCTTTTCAAACTGCTTAGGCTCTATGGAAGGAACTGATGAAGAGCCTTAATCTGAGTAAGCTGGAAAGCCTGATCTAGGTGCAAAGATCAAATCCAGCTTTCTCCAGACCAGTGACCAGAGAGTTTTAATTCTTTACAAATGACAGGAAAACTAAGTAACTAAGATAAATGTCGATGAGTGGATTTGACAGATCTGTTCCTCGGGACTTTGCAAGGAAGCAGCAAGGAAGTGCTGAAGTTCCCCACGTCAGCTCCATAGCTGTTTGGTTGAAATCCAGTTATATTTTTTTTCTGTTATTCTACATCACTGTGAGTTATATATGATTGTAAATACCCTCTGGTAGACCCTTTCAAAGCAACTGAGTAACTCAGTGTTTAACAAAGATACTTTAATTTTCTTGTATAAATTCTGGGAAATACAAGATCATTTTTCACTCTGAGTTGGCAATGACGATCCCTAAACTAGTGGTGGAATTAGGGGAATAATAGCTTTGTGGAAATTATTCTAGAGATCTGTACTGTAAGGAATGGTGGATCAATGAAATCTTCCCTTCTGTATTTGTATTATCTTTTAAATTGAACACGTTTTATGCCTATGCACAACTCCCGTGCCACAGGAACAATTCTCGTTTCCAAATGCCCTTGCTCAGGGGGAACATTTTTTCTTTTTTCTATCTGTAAAGGTATCCAGAATCCATCTTTTTCTGTAGATAGGAATTAATTTAGTAAGAGACATCTCTTCTGTGTATAGGAGCCTAAAATAGTGTAGAAGAAACACTTGCCACTGTGGGTTTGGGGGTGCTCCATTCACAAGCAAAGTGGGCTGTTTCAGATGTGCTGCCTCTCCATCACCCCATAACTCTGACATAGCCCAGCCAGTGTGTACATGAGAGGTTGAATAATGCATGGGAACAGTCTCTTGAGCATTTATTTTAGTCCTTTCATTTGTCCTTCAGGCATTTCCCACTCCATCCTGATATCAACTTGAAAACTTCCTAATACAGAAGGTAAAACCCACTGACAAGGAAAAATTTCAAAACCATTGCTCTTGTTGGAGTCATACATCCAATATTTCTGTGGAGAATTTACCAAATTTCATCATCGCAGTCTTCAGAAAAAGTCATACATATGACAATTCTTGTTTTGAGGTAACCCTTAACCAAAGAGATGTAATTATCATTCTGTAACATTTCAGATGAGAAGCTATATTTGACCGAACTGTATCACTGACAAATAAAGGCCACTTTCCCATTAATTAAAGGCAGCTGATGATGAGTTAATGAGAAAATAAAAAATTCAGATGTATTCTCATGAATAACTCAGTCATGTTTATAACTTGTCTTATTTTAATGTGAACTCAGAAGCCTCCACATGTAAGTGCAAGGACTGTCAAATATAATTCACAAGAACACGCTGCTCTTCAAAATAAAAATCTATATAGTGTACTGGGAGAGTGCCCCCACATATATAGCCTAACTTTAAATTAATTTGCAGCTTTGGTAATGATCTAAAAAAGCCACTCCACTCTCTTTTCTGTTTAGTGTATCCTGTTACTGGAGCAGCAGAGATAAAGTGGAACAAAGGCAGAGTACTGCCTGAGAAGAGCAGCTCAAGAAAGGCTATGATTAATGAACAGATAAACATAAACATGGTCACCTGTGGTCATGAGCTCTTTAGGGCAGTGAAAACCCATGATACTCTTGTTAAAACAGCCCTGCCTGAAGTAGACAAGCATAGTACCTCAGCTCATCTCAAGCTGAAGGAAGTCATCAAAAGGGAAGTAGGGAAAAACCTGACTTTCACCATGCTTGCGGCTCTAAAGGCTCCTCAGGCAGGAAAGGTTAAATAAAGCTGCCCTGAATTCTTAATTTGCTGTTCTTGCCAAAACAGAAAAAGTTTTACTACATTACACAGTAATAGCGACTTGAGGCCTCTTCAGCTTCAGCCAGGTGAGAGCAGGGGAGATGGCAGGTCACTCCCCAGCCCCTCCTTGCAAAAGGATAAGGGCAGCAGGCTTCATACTACCTAAGAGCAGTAGGCATGAGTGTGGCATTCTTTGACTGGATAGGAGTACCACAGACAGTAAGGGAAACAACTAAGCAGAAGAGTTTCAAAAGGACAACAAAAGACAATTTTTCTGGCACCTTCCTGAGAACCTAATACATAAAAGTGTAAAGCCTGAATGTCTCAGCTTCTATTTACTTGTGGTAACAAATCAGGCACCAGTAATAGTAGGAGACTTACCCTGTAGGTTAAGCTCTGCTCTGTTCTTTTTGTAGCCTGTCCAAAGCAATCCAGGACTGCAGTCCTACTCTAAACACCAGCAGCTTCCTACTGAGCAGGAGAGATGCTTTAAGAGTGCAGAATCAGCAAAACGGCTCCCCTGCCATTTCCCTCCACACCCCTCCTCTCTGCTAACAGTCTCACAGGGGAAGGTGCCTCTAGAGAAATGTGGACATCACCAGTGTCAGAACATTTACATTTAACTCTGTAACAGACACACAAAGCTGTTCCAGCTTGGCATAATATGACTTTTTTTAAACATGAGGGCAGCAGCAACTACTCTGACTTATGCTTTGTGTAAATCCCCAAACCCTGTTTCTTTCTCACTTAAATAAATGACCCATTGGACCAAGAAGAAGCTGCTTTGTTCCCGACACCTTTATCTTCTTGTGGCCCTTTTATCGTCCTATGAAAAAGAAGAAGTTGTGGTAGCTCTGATTGGATATCAGACTTAGCTCTTGAGCAACATGGTGAGTTGTGAGGTGGTTGGCTCCTGGAAGACCTGGCCATTTTGCTTCGCTTTTCTCCCAGTCTTGTTTCTGGAGGAAGTGTGATAGAACAATGACATCTGTTTGCCACCAAACTCCAAACTCCATACTCACCTCCTGTGGCTGCGCTATTTTAAATTCCTACAGTACCTTTGTGAAATGGCAAAAAGAGTACTAAAGATCTTTACGTCGCTCAGTTTTTCCACGATTCAGCTCTTTGTAGCTCATATTTGTAACTGAAACGGATGTACACCTTTTAGGGAGAGTTTGGGCTAAGCATGAATTGTGGTTCAGGGTGGACAGCTTTTCTATGCTGTCTGTAGCTATTGAGAATAAGACAACAGAATCAAGCCTATTGATTGACTAGTCAGGTGTTTATTTGAGGTTTTAACATGCAAAACCAGTATAACAATCATGGAAGTTAGAAAAAATGTAGCACTGAAAAAAGTATTCATGCAGAATGAGTATTGTACTTGAACTATCCTCCACAATCATCAGTTAGTCTGTCCCAATATTTATAGTTCATCATTACAACTGCCAAAACTGGCAACAGCCAGGATTGTTGTCTCAATTAAGGACAGTAAACAGATTGTACCATTTTTTTAATGAAAAAATCTAAAATGTAATACTTCACAGTTTAACATGTTTATTCATTTAAACGAGCTAAAAAATAGTGGTGTGACATCTGCTTGAGAGACACTGGTACCTAACATTTTGGCTGTCTCCCCACTAATTTGATTGTGATTAAGGGGGGATAAAAGGATGAGTAGAGGATTCTGTCAATTAAATGAATTGATGAAATGCAAAAAAATATTTTTTCACTCTTGGAAATGTGTAGAAAGAAATACATCTACAAAAATGCATTACAGCAAACTAAGAGGATGATGGGTAAAAGTACTGCAAAATATCTCCACCGGCTCTTTCAGGGAAAAAAATTGTAAGCACAAGATCACAGACAATCTTTGCCAATTTATTCATCTCATGGCTTCACTTCCATGCAGGCATAATCCACTGTAAAATCTTTTAGGATGCAGTTCCAACATCACATTTCTGCTGTCTTATTGATGTGCCATATTTTTATTTTCTTAGTCATAAGCACCACTAATTACTATGCTACTGTAAGTAGAACTTGAAATGTGAAAAAGATCCGTAGTATCTTTTTTGTTGGCACTCTAACTTGCCTACTCTGCTTTTCAAGTACAGTCCTCCACAGAGAATCGTCCTGAAAGCATTCGACCTTCACCAACTGGCTCAGTTGTGCCTTACAGGTACAATGTCTTATCAATCTACACTCTACCAGGAGCTACTAGCAACATTTTCCTTCTTGAAATGGCAGCATTCAAAACTTGGCCCTAAGTCAGCACATAAGCCTCTTCTATGGTAGCAATTTCCATGGAAGAGGCATGAACAATTTTGTAGGGCTTTCACTGTGCTTTCCTTTAGTAGGGTCATTCAAAACTTATGTTTTCAAACACAGCTTTTAGGTCAGCTGCTCTAGAGGACACCTAAGAAAACAGAGGAGTTTGCTCGTGTTATAGCTATCTGCAGTTAGGTGTTGCAGCACAATCTCCCAGTCTACATGTCACCCCTGCTGCAGCTGGTCTGATGCATGGAAGGAGCTATTTCTGATTCTGAATTACATGATGGCTATATGATATGCAACAGTGAACTTTAACTAAAGCATTCTTCAAGAAAAGTTTACATGTATCTCGAGGGTCTATTAGGGAAATGCTTAACATGCCTCCTAAGCTTCCAGTAAAATGTTTATGGACTCTAGGTAGTAGAGCAAGAGCCTTTCCTTTGCAATGTTTGCTAGAAGCACTAGTAAAAATACTAGACTGAGGCCTCTGTCCAGAGATGGTCTACATGCTGGTTCTGCTTTTGTAGGATCAAAGAGAAAAGGAAAACCACCTAGGAAGATTTACTGAGCAAAATCACTGCTGGAAGACTGTTATGCCTTCCTAGCCAGAGATTCTTCCAGACAGGACATCTGGTCCCACCCACAGCACAAGGACTCAGTATAGGCATCTCCTCCACAACGTCTGCTAGAAAGAAATTCAGTTTACTCCAGGAGCAGAGGGCAACAACACTACTGATGTCTACCTTTTCCAGAAAAAGATCTGATCTGATCTATTAGTATTGGGTAGGATGCCAAAGGAAGTTCTCTTCATTGTTATTAAGTATTCATAGGCCACATTTCGTTTTAATATGAGTTTAGCAGCTAGAACTGCCTAAAGTAATACAGATATGCTAAAAGCGACATCAGTGCTCACTTTTGAACATAGTGCTGTTTAGATTGCTTTAATGTCCTTTCAAATGTATACATAATTCAGTGTGTTCAACATTAATAAGAGACCCAAAATAGAAAAAAATCATTTATTAATAAAATAGACACTGAGCAACTCATACAAAGATAGATGGTCCAAAATCCAAAAGGCGTATTTCAATCTCAGATATAATTAAGGCCAAAATAAGCCACATGTCCCATTAGGAATTATTGTACTGGTAAGAGAAGAAGTGTATTTGCTGCAATATTTACCATATATTTCTGTATACACTGAACAGAAGTCTACTTGGTCTAAGCAAATATAGAAATTTTCCTGTTACATGAGAATATCCTTCTAGTACCTGAACGGAGCCTACAAAAGAGATGGACTTTTTACAAGAGCGTGTAGAGACAGCACAAGAGGGAATTGATTCATACTAAAAGTGAGAAAATTTAGATTAGACATTAAGAAAAAATTCTTTATTCTGAGGGTGGTGAGGCACTGGAACAGGTTGCCCAGGGAAGCTGTGGATGCCCCATCCCTGGAGGTGTTTGAGGCCAGTTTGGATGGGGCTTTGAGCAATATGCTCTAGCAGAAGGTGTCTCTGCCCATGGCAGAAGTTTTGGAACTAGATGATCTTTTGGGTCCCTTCTAACCCAAACCATTCAATGACTTCATGATTCTATGATCTTTCATGCAAATGAAAAGACCTAATCCAAACAAAGCCAATAGACAAACTGCAAACTGTGGGCAATACGGACTCATAAGCCACACATCGGGGAAGCTGATAGAATCACATATATACACCCTTCAGATTTGGTCTGATTCAAAGTTATGGGAAATGGAATATTCGTGTTCTAGGAACTTCATGTTCATAAATCTGACAGTAAGAATTGCTTGCTTTTTAACGCAACCAACTGAGAGAGCAGGTTACAAGATGACCTGCATGAAGGGAGTAACTACACACACATGACCCAGAGAGCTATATGCTGACATTAGGAAAGCAATCCTTCCAGCATGTTATAGAACATGAAAATTGCTAATACAAAGTAACAGGAGAAGTCTGCAGCTTCTGTGACATGTGGTTGGGCGCTGGTGAAGTGAAAGGCGTGTCACATCCAAGGAGACAGCTTGTGATATGCTTTTCTTTCCACTGGAAGTTGGGCCATGTGTCAGATAATGCTTCACCATAAATTTAACATGTTGTGAGGTGTTTGGTCATGTGTGCGACTAGTAGTGGACTATAAGACATATGCATGCATAAATGTTAGGATTTTGTGTCTGTAACAGTCATAATTAGAAAATGAGATATATTTGCATATATATGTTTCTCTTTCATATATTTTTTGGAAGACTGTTGTACTCTGAATTTCTAGAGGAGTTGTTTTGCATGGCATAAAGTGAATGAAGACTATGACACATATGAAGTAGATCCTTAGAGACTCATAATGTATGTGGTCATAGTTACTGTATGTTTTACAAATTAACTGTATTGATCCAATTTTCTTAAGCGGTGATAATGAGACTGTGTCAATTTAAAAGAAATATATTTTCCATTATAATATTTGCTGTGATTTGTATCCCTTTGTCTTCAAAATCACTGTAAGAAATCTTAAGTCAGGCATCTCAGGAACAAATACCTCAGCTGCAATTAAACCTAACATTCAGCTCTGAAATTGATATCAAAGGCAAAGCCAAGCTAGTTCACTAACTTCAGCATTATGAAAACTTTTCTGAAAGTCAGTCTGCCTAAATTTCCTTGCCACATTCAGCACCAATGGCTCTATGTGTTTCTTGATACCAAACTGAATCGGAACTGAATCTGTCCACATTTTTAAGAGGATCAAAACTGAGTTTTTATATCCAAAAGCTCAGTTATATGCCAAACTCAAAGCAGAACAGGATAAAGCCAGAATTTTAAAGCTCCCTGCAGCTGCTCTGACACACCAAATCCTTCAAGTGGCTTCTGGGTATCAAAAAGAACAAAAATGCTAACTACAGTGCCTAATTCGAAAGGTACTTTGCAAGAACTGAAGGATGTAATGAAGCCAAGATTTACTAATTATTAGTACACCAGAAAAAAAGGTGTTTTCTTATTACTTACAACCTTTCACATTAGTTTGATGATTAAAATGATTGTATAGCTGGAAAGGAATGTTTTTAAACAACATGCCCCTAACAGGTAGAGTAAGTTGATACCAAAACCATCAGGAAGAGCATAATTAAAATACAGTTTTGACTTTATATTAATAGTAGATCAATACACTAATTAAAACCAACATTGACTAAACTTCCTATTTACACTAGTTCAGACAGCACAGGAGGCAAAGAACTGTGTTTCAGAAGCATATGTGAATGTTAGAGCTTCTGTCATCCAGGTGCCATTTCTAACAGAACACATGTGTGCTGAACAGTTGGCAAAAGAATGAAAAAGATTACTGCAGATATATGGGCACACAGAATCTGGAATGACAGAAAATTAAGTCCATATAGAAGGTGACAGACTGCTTGTAAGAAGATTTTTTTTTTCCTACAATTTCTTCCATCTTCAATTTCTTCATGCATGTGCACACATGCACAAGAAAGATTAAAAGGGAGAGAAAGGATTGAGGGGGTTTAATATATTTTAAACACAAATGAAGAAAAGACTTTTTATTTGGTATTTCTGCTTTCTTTTGGGAACGGAAAAAGAAACTAATTTGGTTATTAGGAAGCTCTGATTCCTAAATTTGGTCAAGGCAGACACTCCTCCTGTGAAGTCAGCATCAATACCCATGATAATAGAAGCACCTGTCTTTTGACATCAAAGTTCTCTGCCTGAGAAAAAAAATAATGTAAACAATAAACTTCATGTATTGTACTGTTGCTCCTGGCTTTGGTGTTAAACAAATACACTTGGCATAAGTGTTCTTATTTTGTAGACCTGGAATGTGACTGACATTTTGCAAAACTTTCTTATGAATTTGGACTGCAAGAAATGGCATCGTTTACTGTCTTACAGTGAAGGGACTGTGTTCCTATGTAGTCTTGTTGAAGCTGAAGAAATCTTGACGATAGATTCATTGCATCTGCTAGTTTTCATCTGGATCCAGATCAAGGTCAACTTCATTGGAAACATTAAGATAAAAAAAAGCATAGAAAGCCAACAAAAATACCAGTATAGCTGCAAGGACAAGGGCAACTTCCTGTAGAAATAAAAGAAAACAAAAACAAAAACCTGTTAGAAGTAATACCATATTTTCAGATTAATCAGGAATAAATATTATTTCGCTTTTATAATGCACATTAAAATAACATCAGACATATATAATTGCATAAGGCATTGATGCACTAATGATTTCTCTATTGTGGTTATCATTTCAAATGTTGAAGAATCCATTCACTTAATAAAGATTTTGGTGTGTTTGATATACCATCAGAAAGAGGATTTTTAGCCAAAAAATCTTTAGTCTTACCTAGAAATAGGAGCGTTATATCTTTTTATTATCCTATTCCTTCTTTTTTAAAGGAAAAGACAGAATTCACAAACCACAGTTTTGAACACAAATTTAAGTTATGAATTTACACTGTGAATTTTGATGTTTTCTAGCAATATGTTACTGCTTTTTGCCAACAAATTTGTAATTTTTTAATGAAGCAAACACAGTATGGTGGAAGTCAATGAAAATTGCTACCTCTACCTCCCAACTTCCTGGCATGTAGTACAATATGGAACTACAAACTCCTTCAGAATTGGATGAAACTTTTCTTTCTTCCGCTCTGCAATAAGGCAAAAAGCACAACAATTTGCACTTGCACTTGCGTCTCTTCCCATAAAATATTGCAACTTGCTGCATCTTCCTTAATTAACATAAAAGAGACTTCCAAAGTATACATGATTTATAGCAGCTTTCAGAAGCAGAAAAATGTTTTTATACATTATACTCGTTATGTGACTGCCTATCATCTTAAGGCTGGACTCTGTAAAAATATAATAAATTATAGTACAATCATCCTCTTTATATTTCTTTTATTTCCTATATTTCTTTCCTTTTTATTTCTTTCAAAGACACAGTATTTCACATTTTTAAGTTTTTATTTTTCAATAAGGCACAGCATACTTCCTATAGTGTTGACTCCTGTTTTGCTAGGCAATGAAAGACGGAAGATAAATTTGAGAAAAATCCTTATGTCCCTTCAGCTCACAGAAAGTGTGACTCTACAGCTAACAACATCTACTACGTCACTCCTGATCATCATGATGAATTTTTAAAATTGTGAACTCGAGATGCTCCAAAGGTTAGTTTGTACCTCCAAACCCCACTCTCTCTCCAAGGAAAGAAGCAAAACTTCCCTTCCAATTCTCAGCTTCATGTTAAACTATAAAACAATTACATCAGAACAATCCCAATGTACATTTAAAATGAGAAAAGAAAAAAAAGTTCAGTGATTTTATAACAACTGATCTGAATTGGTGCAGAAGATGTCACATCAAACCTACTCTGTCAGTGGGACTGAAAGGAGATGCCTACACTGAACCAAGACAACAAGACACACTTTACTGTCAAAGGACACAATCTGGCCCTCTTTGGTGTAAGATTCATGGTGTCCTCTAAGAAAGGTGAATTCTTCCCAAAAATGACCATTTCTCCCCTTAGACTGGAAGGGACTGCAGATGGCATCTCTGGTGTGCACTGTGGGATTAATCCTACCCAGCATCTCTAGGTTGGTGGTGGCTTTGTGACCAGCATTGTGTCCACTGACATGAAGGAGTTAAAATTGTGCATTTCATTTTTTAAAGTCTAGCCTATAATCTGGCATTCTTCTATAGAACAGCATTTAATTTGCATTTACATGAATGCATTATATAGTTTATCAGAATGTTGGATCAATAATTCAACATATGCCATCTAATAAATTTTGAAATACTACTGCCTAGTTGGCATATGTTCTATAGGAGCATATTCTTTATTCTATAGAAATCTTTGGTTTATATTTTATATGGATGGTTGAGATGTACTTTAAATTTGTTTTACCACATTAAAATTACTCCTGCAAATTTGCTGAGGCTGTTGGCTACAGATTTCAACTACATTTTCCTCTTAGAATTGTACTATCCTCTGAACTTCATCCTCCTGATTTCATGATTTGATTTTGAAAAAAAGTACATCTAATTCGCTAATATATTAAAGGAAAGTGATTTTTGCTTTGTTGCAGTTGCAACACGTCAGTATCTCACAAAAGGGCAAGGCAGCATCAGACAGGTTTCATTTATTTCCTTGTATCCACAGCTGTGCTCCCAGACCCATCTGGCCACATAGCTACTAATCTTAAGAGGATGTAATAAACAAGTGACATACAACTGCAGGCTCCATCTGCTCAGGAGAGTGGACAACAAAACCGTACAATGCAGGCACCGTTCACACTTGACACAGAGAGCAAATTCATTCCAGTATTAAAAAGTTTTTCTCATGTTTGGATGCCACACTTCCCACGCTTTCTGCTTTACAATAGGTTTACCTTTCCCCTCCCTTCTCCCCAGTCTCCCTTGTGAAATGCTGTGGTAGCAGCAGCAAACTTTTGAGATATCTTTGCATTAAAGATTTGTTCCAAAGGAAATGGAATTGGGAAAATCTTGAGTTTCATTCTCTGGCTGCCCAGTAACTGCTTGACAGAAGCAGTTCTTTAAGTCCTCTGCCTAAGCTTCACAATGAGTAACACTGTGATAACAATACTATTTTCCTTGCACAGCCATTAGGAACTGGGTGGCTGGATCAGCATTTATTATTCCTGGGAATGAAAAGTCTTACTGAAACTCCAGGTTTGAGAATTATGCAAGAACCTTAGTTTTGAGTTACTGAAAAAGGCCAAGTAACAAAAATCTAAAATAAATGGCCTAACAAAGGACATCTGGCTCTCAGCTAGGGATATGCAGTCTCTTAAGAACTGCATCCAGTTTATGAACTTTTATAAACATAAATTTTGCAACGTAAATAGCAAATGAGATGCTACACCACTGTACTGTATTTGCAACAACAGATATATATTGTCATTTTAATTTGTTTTATACTTTTCAGGCTTTGCTATTTGTATTTTAAGTCATGCATAGAAATGAAATGTTAAAATACTCTCCACTTGGCATATATAGCTCCCTTTCTCTTGCACTTTATGGATCATCCCCATCATCCTCTGCAAAATCCATTTACTCAAAGGATTTCACCATGAATAATTAAAGAATAGAGAAAAAGTCCTACAGAAATAAACTTAAAATGATCAGAGGGTTTTTTCTCCTTCTTTTTTTTTATATCATGGTACAGAACACTAGGAAACAACATCCGTGCTCTCAAATCCCAAAGTACAGTCAAAGAAGCCTTTAAAAACGAACAGAATTTTCTATTTTATTCTCTTACATGTAGAATAACACATGTAGAACCCTACTGATTTCAGTTTGGTTAAGTTTTCCAGAAACTTTTCATAAAGGAAATGCATACCATTACAGCATATTGTAGATTTAATTCTCCTATCATTTTTTGTCAGTTTTATGCCTCTCATGCCAAAATACTTGGATTATGTCCTCAAATTCACCCTGATGGAGCAAGTGGCAGAGCTGGGATCTAAACAAGATTAATCAGGAGATGGGGTGAGGAAAAAATGTTAGCTATGATAACACAAATCTGGACACTGGCAGCATCATATCCTACACATATACAGAAATATACTTCCAGGGAATTTCAGGGGTGGTTTACATGTTTTCTAATCATCCTTCGAAGAGAATCACACTTTTTTAACCTGAAATCTACTTAAAACTAAGTGAAAGAGTACCACAAATTGCTCTCTTTGAAATGCTATAGATGAACTTGACAATCATTTTATCTCATACAGTTTTTAACTGAAGACTTTAGGTGGATATTCACTGCGACCATTTTTTAGAGTTTCAACAAAATCATATTTAAAAATGAATGTTTACTTCCTTAATGCAGAACATTCTACAGCTAACGGAAGGCAGCAAAAGTAATTTATGAACTTTTATCCACACTTTTTAGGTTCTAATTTTTTACTGTGAAAATTTCAGATGGAAGAAAGACCACTGTTGTCTCAAATAACGAGAACAAGGTACTATTAGACAGTCATCCAAAACACCCGGCTATATGCCTACGAAGCAACAAGATTCATTTTAATACAGCTAAACGTGAAATAATATATACAGGTATCAAATATGCAGACAGTACTTATAAAGTGGAGTACTCTGCCTTGAAAAACTATGACTCTGAGAAGGTCTTTGGATTTCACGGGTAACTACTCCCTCAGTGTGATCTCTGGATGTACAAAGGTGGAGGGATTTCCAGCAGGGAGATGACCTGTATTTATTTTATCATAGAGAAGAATGAGAGGTAGTTTGGTTACAGCATATAATTATATACACCTGTATTTAAGTAAAGCATTTCACAGTGTGGGGTCCTTTTATCCTGTTTACAAGAAACTTTCAAGGCCCAGCTGCAGTTAGATAAGTTCAGCCTTGAACGAAGATGCTGTTTTCCAGAAGCAAGAATGATTGAACATTCTTCAGGAAAATATGGACTTCCATAGCTGTGAGGCTTTTATCATCTGATCTCCCTCAAAAAAGTACATTTTTTATTTAGCAATTGGAAAGAATACTTCAACTTGGGCTTGTGTGAAAAGAAGGACCGGACTGCCAGCCTTGGAGTCAGTAAACTCAGCTCTCTTAGCTGTTCCTCTCCTTCAGAGCCCTAGGAAAACTTAGATTACTTCCATGGTCAGCGCTGCATTCTGAACCCCTGAAGTATCAGGTTATTAAAAGTAATAGCACCCTATGTTTAACTGCTCAGACTTTTTCATATAGCATCAAAAGTTTTCTCATGTTGACATTTTCCTCCAATTGTATTGATTTCATTTCTGGGATTTGAGGTTTTGCTGTTGTTGATTATTCTTTGAAGTATCACAGACTGGTTCTCAGTAGAGACGTAAGAAGGCTTGAGAAAGATGGGCTAGTGCTCCAAGCTGGTACAGAAAATCCTCCTAAGATTTCGCTTGGTGCATCTTCTTCACATCTCAAACCACCATGATTACGATATGTATGTGTTCAGGTCAGTCTAGGGTCTGATTTTGTTCTTCTCTTTGTACATACTGTTTCCCCTCCCTTTCATTTCAAGGTCAGGGATCAAAGCCTGACTACTGGGATAACTGGGAATATCACACTTTATTCATTGGTGGCACATTAAGCTGCTCTGCACTTTGTGAGACACAGATGGGGGTTGGAAGACCCAGTATTTTGGCCACTACAAAGTGCTTGGACTTTGCAGAAAGTATTTGGATGAAATTTTATGATCTGTAACATATAGAAGTGCCAATCAAATGATCTAATAGTCTCTTGTGGCCTTAATTTCTACAAAGCTATGAAACTGTATCTTGGCAAATGTAGTTCACTAATTTAGCAGATTAAGAAGTGCATGAATTCAGAGAATATCCTTTGCCAAAATACACTAGGAATGTCTTGTTATCTATTCATATCTAACTTATTCCAGATGAGAGAAACTCTCCATAGTGAGGTATCTAACTACACAACAGATTAAGCAGATATGCAAAAGATTGACAGACAGTAAGCTCTCACTTTGTTTAGGAAACATTTTTTCCTTAGCTGAATCGACATACTATGTTGCTAATAACTCTCTATGGAGTGATATTCTGCAGTCAATTATGTCTTTGCAAGTACTTTGCAAATACTACTGTTAAGATTTGTGCCTAGCTTTCAAGATGAGAGAAAACTTCATCACTTGTCCCATGGACCACTGATTTGTTCTTGCAGCCTTTGAAAAAAATCTCTCCCCAAGAACTCCCATAACTTTCGGTCTCTGTATACGAAACTCCAGCTATCTAGGGGCCAAGCTTCCACACTTCTCAAACCATTTTCTGCTTGTCACCCTCCTGCTGGCACGTCTTCCTCATCCACTGACAGCAGAGCTAGCACTGGTGGTGGAAAGGCCTCCCTGCTCTGCTTGGTAAGGATGAGCAGCTGGGCGTCTACCAGCACGAGCCTCATGTGGGGGACAACAGAATGACCCAGAGAAAGTTCAGAGGCTCCCTTTTTGGTATTGCTATAAAGAATTTTGTCTTATCCAAACACCAGGAGACATACAGCATACTACTTTCTCTTGGAGTTGTTTCTCGAGACAGAGGTCCTGCTTTTCCAAGAGACACAATATATTTTGGCACTGTCTGCATTAGTGTCACATATACAAACAGAGCCAGTACAATAGCTCTGCTACAACATTTAAACATGTTTAAAGAGCAAATATGACACACCAAGTATGAGCATGGTCACCCTGCTTGAACTAACTTTTGATAGTTATTAGTGCTCAGCTGCTTCTCTGACATTATCAACACAGATAAAAATCCGTCATTGGGGAAATTAAAAAGTACTAAATGCCAGTGACTGCAAGAAACTTTGTTACTTTAAACCTTGCATTAAAATGACAAGGCAATCAAAGTTTGACAAGACAAGCTAATTAGTATGCCAGCGATGAAATGTGAAGAATCTCCAGGGGATTGGTTCTGAAAAGTTTTATGTCATTTATAGGGCCTTTTTCTAAGCTAATGTTGTCAGCTCTCATGGTGGAATACACAACAGTTGAATTTCATTATCCTCGTAGAAATTAAGGACTAAAATCACTTCACTATTTTCTAGTCCTCCTTTCTTCCACCTTAAATACTGCACTAAGTCTTAGTTTACAGCCAGGCATGTAAGTTTTTCAGGACACTAATGCAAAACAACTCTAGAGTTATCAATGACATAAAAAAGCCTATTGTTTTAAGTGGTTGTATGGTGCTTATTGTGTTAGCTTACTGTGTGTATGTATTTCACAGAACTACAAAAATATTCCTCTTTCCCAGATAGTTTATACTTTTACATTTATTCTTTCTCTACAATTTATTAACTTCAACTTAGCTTTTTATAATAAAAAGTTAATTTATTTTGAAATGCTGCATACTGCATGATGTACTGAATGGATACATATATAAACAAATAAAATACACTCCAAAAACATGTATGTGTCTGGTTTCTTCTCAAAGATTTACAAGAACTTTGGACATTTCTATTTAGAGTGCCTACTTATTACATTGCATTGTAGTTATATCACTTTTATCACTCTCAACACAGGTTGAAGTTAATCAACTGCTACAGCACAGAATTAGGGCCTACATAATAAAAAAAGACTAAAATCCCAGCCTTTGGAAGGTGAATCATGTTGCTTATTACCATTACTCATCAAAGGGAAAAAGGAGGAGCTCTTAAGAGACAGATGGGAGTAGAAATGGGTTTCTGCTCCGGGTGGCAGGCGAATTCCCTCTTAACCTACCTCACCTCTCCAGGTGCCCTTAAACAATAGATATGAGGCCCTGGAATCTGAGGACCAGGGAGATGACAATGTGGATGAAGATCCATCCAGGCTGAGGGGTTGCCTAGGGCAGGACAACCTACCCCCCCCACATCAAAACCTCCTCAATTAAGAAAAAAAGAAGAGTAGTAGTCATTGGTGACTCCCTTTTGTGAGCAATGGAGGGCCCAATATGCCAACTGGACCCAGCTCACAGGGAGGTGTGTTGCCTCCCTGGGGCCCATGTAAAGGACATCACCAAGAAACTTCCCAGCTTGGCATGGCCCACTGACTATTGCCCACTGGTTTTCCAGGTGGACACAGACAAAGTCCCAACAAGACTAAGGATGATCAAGAAGGACCTCAGGGCCTCAGGACAACTGGTCAAGGGATCTGAAGAACAAATGGTGTTCTCTTCTGTCCTGCCAGTTGCTGTCATACCAAACAGAAGCTACCAAGAATTTTTTCAAAAATTATCCAGAAAACAAGAGAGGAGTATTCAGGATAGTTATGGAGGATGAATGTAAAAAGATGGCACTTGGAAAGCTGGAGGACATTAACAATGGACTGAGCAAAACAAGCCGTGCCCGAAAGAGGGGTATAGGCTATGGGGCTTCACAACTAAGCAACCTCTCCAGGGGCAAGGAAGAGATGTCCCCGCAGACACTCCAGGAGCATCTATTGTCCACAGTGAAGCTCTGCTGCTGGAGGGATTGAGCAGGGTGAAGAGCTGTCACTGTGAGACGGGAAGAGGCGCATCTTTACCCCAAGACATTAAATATGCCTCACTTCTGTGCTGAGCACTGCAGGGTCCATCAGCAGAAGTGCAGAGTTTATTCTACAGAAATTGCCCATGTTCTGGTAGAAGTACTGTAACATTTAGTAAGCCTGAGGTTGCTGGCCTTAAGGAGGCTCAGTAAGAAGGATGCAATTAAAAGCCCTGCTTTCCTTCCCCTACAAGCAAATCCCTGAAGGGAGAGGTGCCCAACTTACCTTCCTTTTTCCTTCAGCTCTGTCAGCTTTTCTCAGCAATTTGGAAGCAAAACAAATTACTGTGATCTATATGGGGATGATCCAGGCTTTTTTTAAGGTCCAGAAGCACAAAAAAATATTACAGCCGGAAGAAAATATTGTAAAGAATTTTTTTTTTTTTTTTTTTTTTAAGGCAGAGGCAGAATTGTAAACCTGAGACATCACACAGTGCAACTAGCAGAACCCCAGAAACACACCCACTCAGGACCTGGAGAGCACATGTGCACCTTGATGGCAAATGTCCTTTATTCACTAATACTCAATTCTTCATTACATATATGATTACACATATGCTTTCTCATTCACCCTCATTTTAAAGAAAGAATTACTTAAGAAAATAAGGAAATTAAATAGGTTTTGAAGGACCAAATCTCATACTCTTCTCACTTGTGAAAGACATGCAAAAAACTTGTACATTTTAAAAGAATTAGGCTGTACACTAAGTCTTCAAGTAGAACATCACTTTTAAAAGGTCACGTCATTGAAAGAAAAATGAAAAGAAAAAGGAAAATTTAATAAGAAAGGAAGGAAAAGGAACTCAAAAGGTTAATAATCTATCCTTTAAACAAAAAAGGCAATCTACTTTTTCTCATTAAAACCTGACACACAGCACTAACTGAGGAGATTATGTTGTGAAAACATACTGCACCGCACGGTAATGCTTGATCGAGATCAGCAATCAGGAGCAAAAAGAAAGCACTGTTTCGTGATTATAATAGCAAATTCTGGAAGACAACCAAATACATCATCTGGCAGCCTAACAGCTGTTACAGCTTGGTAGTAATACCTTGGCATTTGCTATAAGCTATAACTTGAAAAAATTGATTTCTCATCTGCCAGAAACAAGAAAATGTTCTCCTTTTAATATTTCTGAAGTTTCTTTCACTAGAATACCCAGGCAATGGATCCACTTTTTTATTTTGCTCAGGTTTTACTCTTGCTGTTAAGTTAATAGTGTATCAGTTAGATTAACAAAATAAGTTTGAGGAAAAAATACTGGAGGCAACATTAATAATGTGTGTTCAGATAGATCTCATTTTGATGACACACTGGGTAGTAGATAACAGAAAATATTTCTAACAGTCCCCCTTGCTCATATTCACAGCTGTGATCTAAAGTAATTGTTATACTTCATATCTGCTTGAAAAGAGGATATTTTCAAAATCAAGTTTAGTACCTTTCCATACGTTTTGCTGTTAGTTAAGCCTTCTTTTTCCAAGTCAGAGGCAGTACACAAGAATGCAGACGAGACAATAATGCTGAGAACTAACAATACTTAACAAACCCAGCCTTTAAATTACTACTGGTATAGGATCAGAAGAGGAACATGGGAGATGTCGATTGTAATTTGCCTAACTATATGAAATACTTAAAGAACTTGTTCTGTGTGTAGACAGGCTCCCTAAAACCATCAATTTTCTAAGCACACAGTACTTTAAACCTTAAAGTAAGCATGCATCATAACAAGGCCATAGATCATGTAAAATCTTTCAGTACTTCAAATATTCAAGTCATTTTAGGGTTAAGTAAAAGCAATTCATCATAAATATTTTAGATTCTAGCATTCTACTTAGATTTGGATGTGTCATAAACAATATCTCTCAGAAATCAATATTCACGCAGTACATCTATGGGGAAAAGAAACAAACACAAAGGTGGTTTGAGCTATCAAAGAGGTCTCTACCTTTACGCCTAGTGCAGTTTTCTTGGCCTCTGCTTTTAATCTTGTAGCTCTTAACATAGGCCTGGTTTTCTTATAATCTTGTTTCCCTAGAGTAAAAAAGCATATTTAATGAAAATGATGCAAAAAGAATATAAAGAAAGTGAGCGTTTATTTCAGTTGAAAAGTCAGATTTAACATATTAAAACCATCCCACAGTCCAGCATTTTAAACAGCAGCTACTCTGTAACACAGGGACTCAATCTGTGGAAAAACCATCCTTAACATAAACAGTGACAGCAACAAGATACGACAAATCAGTGTAGAACCTGTTACTCCAGAGTGACATCAAAATACATGTATGGATAGATATCCACTAGTACAATGTTTCATAAATTGCTCCATAGGAATCAGCCAGCAAATAAGTAGATTAAAGGTGGATGATGCTTTTCCCTCTCATTGAAATGAAAACAAAAATTTTCATTAGAATTTTTCTTGGTTAGTCATCTCTAATGCATATATAAATATGCAACACAAGACATTCTGGTGAATGTAAATGTTCATAATTCTGAACTGGAACATTATTTGCAGGTATCAGAACTCAGACATATGGAGATCAGTCTAAGTAAACGCTAATAAAACCATTGCTTGACACCATCTGCTTGTAGAAACATGTTACACAAAATCTTCCAGATGAACTTTCTACAAGTTACAGGGACTACCTCTTGCAGCCCCAAAGAGTGCAGCCCAGGGCTTGACTGCTGTGAGTCCATATGAACTGAGTTCAGAGGAGGACATGTAAAGTATTCAGAAATGGTAGAAATGGTATAAATCATTTATCTCAACTTAATAACAAAGCATAAAACACTTGATATCTCTCAGGGATATTTCTGCTATCTGAAAGGCTCGTTAGTGTTGTATTATGAACTATTAACCATAGCTTCTTTAAGTTAACAGAAGCCAAGGTACAGATACAATCACAAAAGGAGAAGAAAAAGAAGAATCTGTGAAGAAACTGCTCAGAGGGATAGAGCCTCAGTACAACTGCTTTGGCTTTTTTAAAAATTCCTTTTCATTTTTTCCCTCCTAATGAGTACATATGTTTTTTTGTTCTTTATGGCTAATTCCAAAGCTAAACTATAATGCTTAGAGCAGAGTGTCTGGCCTTTTTCAAATCACTAAGTTTACCTGTTTGTACATTAGCTTTCATTACTGTTGCAGTCAAATAATTTAACCTTTCCTCTAAAATTCTGTCCAGTGGTTTTGTATGCAAAAACCCCATTTGTCCAGGCAGATGTGATTTTACATTCATAATCAGTAATGCAAACTTCTCATTTGATGGCTACCTTGAAAACCGGGATATTATAGTGTAGTGATGAAATTCTGACACATGAATATCTTCTTGCAGTGATATACTGGATTCATGGAAACACACTTCTGACTTTGTCTACTCTTTGTATCACCCTGCTCATACTCAATACCGAGATCATCTGTGTAGTATACCATGAATGCTGAACTCGCATTACAAATTTGCTTTCATTATATAAACTCTCCTCAGTCCTATGGATTACATATTGTGAAGGTCTCCATACTACTCTTTGGTCAGATATTATTCATAAAAGACTTGAAATAACTTAAAAATACTCAATAACAAATGGAAAAATAACTGAAACCATATGTATTAGGAACAAAAAAAAGGCAGCATCTATCCAAGGAAACGCAGAGGATAGAGTGAAGAAAGGATGACAGAAAGATGATTTATGTCAGATGCTCCCATATATTCATCCAATCAATACATCTTATTAGCAGGACAGGACCACTGCAGCATTATTTTTCAGAAGTCAGTAATATCTGATAATAGGATGCATAAGGAGTACAGTAATTTTTTAGAACAGTTAGGGAAAGACTTGCAGAAACCACAAAAATGGGTAAGTCATGAGATGAATCCAGCCAGAAAGAGAATGTGTTTCTTCTCCCTAAAGTCCCACAATCATACTTTTGCCATGAAATAGTTAAAAGATCTTTCAGAATTTCCATTACAAATGGCAGGAGTTTATTACTCATAAAAATACACTCCAGGCTGAAATTTGGCATAGACACACCCCAGCCTTGAATTTTTTTGTTTGTTTGTTGGGAGCCAACTTTCAAAAGTGATGCAGCTGTTCTTACTTACTTGTGAACAAACTATAGAAAATGTATCAATATGAAATGTTTTAAGCATGAAAAGTATCTTCCTTTAGAACTATATAACTGACAAGTGCTAAATTCAATCTCAGTTCTCATAATTCAGGTTTGCTGCTCTTCCATCAGGGGTAAATGAAACAAGACAGTCAGAGATTTCCCTTCCAGTGATGCGACAGCACTAGATCATGAAAACTAGAAAGCTTGGTAAGGCCCATTAGGAATGGGACACAAGTCGGCTACTAAAACCCACCTCCCCTCCCTCCCATTGCCCATTCTCCCTCCTCTTCTCCACAGCTCCAGCGTGAAGGTGACACAAGCAGGGGTAAATATTGCACAGAAGACCCAGTCTGTGAAATATACCCATGGGCAGGACCATGTTTATTCATCCAAATGAGAAAGCTAAAGCTTATTGGTGCTCTTTCCTTTGGTTTTAGGCATCCTGCTCCTCTTTATTCCAGTGTCATGGCTACACCTAAGACTGGATTCTACTTATCTAGAGAATACTTCCAGATTTATATTAAGTCTGATGTGAACAACTGACCCTCCTATAACAAACAGGCTATTTCAATGATGACTCTAGAGCTGGGAGTTTTCCAAATCCATGCACCTGCCATTAATTTACCACTCTCCTTGCTAAGTGTAATAGCCAAAAGGAAAAAAATACGGTAGGGAAACAGTCTGAGTCCATCAAGTGCAAAAGTTTAAAAAGGGCATCTGTGGACTTCTTTGTAATGAAAACCAGATTCAGCAATCCTACTAAAAGACTTTTAAAACATGTGAACTTTCTGAGGCCTTGGGAAAGACATCTGCACTACAGGACTATAAAGAACAATGAAAAGCAAAGCTCCTGCCACGTGAATACTGATCATTACCACCTGGAAAACAAGCAGAAAAAAGTAATACAGGCTCCCTACGGCCTCCCTTCTTTTGGGCTTGCAAATTCAACCAGTTGGGATAAGTATATTCACACTCTCAATGTGTTCTAGTTTTATCTCACTTATCCTGCAAGCTGTCTTGTACACTTATCTGTCAGAGTCATCAGTTTAAGCTATTTCTTCTTCTCAGGAAGTGATCATCAAAGCCAGTTGAGACAGACTCATCAGACAGAGCCCCATTTGTCTGCTTTATCCAATGCCTATCTGAGACACCAACTTTTCCTGATGGAATATATGAAGGCAAGAAGTAGCCAAAAAGATAGAACTGGAAGATTTCCAGACCAAATCTTACTTTTCTTATTACTTAAACAAAATCCTTACCTCTTTGACTAGTCATTACTGTCACCCATTTGTTATCTCTTCTCTCAAACTCTAAACTCTAGTTTCCAGCTTCCCTTAACTTTTTTAATAACTACCTCAATTTATTTATTTATTTTTTAACAAATGTACCACTTCTTTCCTTTTTCAAGTCCATCACTTCCTTTCCATTTTTAAGGCCAAAGAAGTACTCCATGATAAGGCAACTACTTTTACTGACTACAGCTCTCTGCTTGTCCTGCTTCCTGACAGTCCATCCAAAGATTATCCACCTTCTCATTTAGTACTTGAAGTAGCCTTTGCCTTTCAGAAACTCTACAGAGTTCACCTTGCACCTCGTCCCTTCCCTCCATCCTTCTTGCACAATTTTTCCCACTCCTTTGGTGGCAAAGTGACCTCAGTAGCACCTGAACTGAGCTGTGCCAGGTTTACAGATCCTGTTTGGAAAACTTTCCCCAGGTAGAAATGAAGACCATTGTACTAGCTAGCTGTAGGATTAGAAAAGGGTGAAGATAAGGGTGACATACAGGGACCTTTTTAGCTACTAGAACAGCTATATTGTGAAAAATGACAAAGGGTGCCTCCTTCAGAGTAGATATTACGGATTCATACAATATGCAACATGAGTTTGTTTCTCTTCATGTAACTAGGGATAAAAATCTATGGATTTTGCAAGATTTTTTTTTATTTACCTCTGCTTACAAGGGAAATCGAGATCCCATACATCTTCTATTCGATAATTCTAGTAACATATTAGAGATGACCTGATCTTGTATATTCGGTATTCTTTTTAATTAAACCTCTAAAGACATGATGATAAATGTCTATAAAAAAACTAAATAATATTTATAAGCTGGACAAGTTCATTAAGTTCTGGGTTAATTTTTTTTTAGTCTAGAGAAATACTGTGACACTGCCAGGTAGTACACACAACATTGTACTTCTGCATACATACCAAGCCCCTCTATACATGTAACTGAGAATGCAGCATGTTGAGCACTGTATTTCAGAAAACTGACTACATTTAAGATTGTGTTTAAAGATGCTGCTGTTTAAGACACAACCTAAAAAAATCTACAGAATAACTTCACGAGAAAAAAAAATTGTATTTCCAACCCTTCTAGATATTTACTCTTTCATTCTAACAATAGCTCATTACTGGAATTGAATAACAGACTAAAGACTGCCTCTCTGCTTTTCAATTCATCAGGCTTAAGCAGAAACAGGACTGCATCTTTGGCCTTTGTTGATGCTGCTGTCCAAGCTTATTATCATATGAATATCTAGTTATTGTTTTATAAATGTTCACATTTCAGGAGCTCCCTGCTTTCTTTTCTCTCAGCAGACTTTACAATATCCACCTTCATTATCATCATGTGGCAGCATTGCTCTTCGCCTGCATTTGCTACTTTAAAAATTAATGCACTGCTATTTTCTGAATACTGTACTGCGTAAGCTGCTTATGAGTACATTATGCTATCAAGCAAGCACATGCAGAAAAGCTTCCTAAACTGTTATTCTTTCAATGAAAATACAGCTGGTTCTGCTTCAAAAGCACTTCTTTTCACCTGCAAATGGACTTGCTTCTACACTTATTCCTCAATTCATTGTCTTTTATTTGTGTCTGCAAATCTTTAATTGCCTTTAATTAGAAAGAAGTAAATTCAGTGCTTTAATCTTGCAAATACTTTCAATCATAATTCTGTCTGGGATGAATACCAAGTTCTATTCACTGACTGATCTTTATAACAAAGGTATATAAATTTATTGTCCGTTTATATAGACCACACCAATTAAGCCACAATGGAAAACCAAACAGATAAGAGTCAAAATATTTGAAATGAGAAATGTGCAATCTAAATTTAATTACCCAGACAAATAATTTGAAGATGAGTTATTTACAGCATGCCAAAAAACCTGACAGATAGTTAAATTTTTTAATCAACACTACAGATTTAAAATTCCTTTCAACACTTTCACTATAATTCGTAACAACCGACAAACTGCTGTCCTGAATCTTTCTGTGCTGGTATTATAGTCATACTCAAAACATTACTAAGATGTTTTCCCTACATTAGCAATCCATTTCATATGTTAAAGTACTGTTTAAGGTGCAATAAAACTACAACTAGAGGGTAAATTTTAGTTACCAGTAGTAGTTTAACTAAAGTATCTTACTGTAACTGATACTGAAAACCATACTAAAATATATACATAGCTAATTAGAAACTAGAGACAGATTGTGGCAAGATTTACTGACAAGCTGCAAGTGTGAAATCACACACCTAGTTAAGCTGAAATCAATTTGTTTGATATGAATTAGTGAAGGTTCCAGGAACCCTCCACAAAACCCCACAGAACAAACACAGAACAAGAAAATGGACCTCTGGTCTTTTCAGGGTTTCCACAGTCTGACTTCAAGCATCTCGTCCTTTTCCCTGCAGTAGTAACAGGGGTAAGGGAGAATTAGATCTCACTGGCAGGGACAAAGGTCCAAGATGGAGGAAGGTTCAGTCATGCTGTCATCCACAACCTCCTTATATGCAACAAGGTCATACCTATTACAATTGATTTCAGTTTTAGGTGATTGCTTGTTTAGGTCTCTCTTTACTTCCCATAGAGAGACTTCTCCAAAGAGTGAGTGACAGCAGTCTAGCACAGCCTAAAGTGCTCCCTGGCGCTGCCTGTTTTACTGTCAACAACAACTAGAGATGTTCAGAACCCAAGTTAGGTGGGTTGGCTTCAACTCCATGGTTAGGCAGAATAAATACGAACCAAGGAAATAGCTCTAAGGGACAAGTGGAGAAGAAGAACCAGTTCCTACATGACTTTATCTTGAGTCAAGATATTTTCAGACATGGCCAAATTACCTTTGAAATAATTATCTTGAGTATTACTAGTACTATAGAGAGAACATCACAGAGGCATGAAGGGACTGTAAATTGCATTGAAAACCACAGCCTGAATTCCATCCCTGCTCAGCTATGCCGTGGTGGTTCCCAAGCCAGTTAGCTATGCCTGTGCTACAGAGCCACTGCGCTCTGTGCCGTAATTAGACACTGCTTCTTCAGAGCTGCTCCTGTGTACCAGCTATGGTCCTGCTCTAAGCTACAGTCTCAGGGGACAGGTTAGAAGACATTCCTGGGGGTCATATAGTCCATCCCCCTGCTTAGAGTAGAGCCAATTTTTAAACTGTATTCAACCTGAAAGTCAGCTCCAGTGACTCTGGGAGCAAGTCTAGCTGAGCTTATCCAGTTGAGTTTTTAGCATTTCCAAAGGTAGAGATTCCACCACCTCGATGAGAAACCCTTCCCAACATTTGGCCATCCCTCTGGTAAAAACATTTTTCACCTACCTATTGAGAATTTTCATGTTCTAACTTGCCTTTTGTCCTACCACTGTGTTCCTTAGAGAAAAGTTGGGCTTCACCCTGCCTGTAGCCTCTTATTAAGTATTTGTAGACAGCAGTAACATCTCAGCTGAGCTTTCTCTCCTTAAAGCTCTTCTTGTATATCCTGTGCTCCAGATGGACATCCTGACCCTTCACTGGACTCACTCTAGTATGTCCATGTCCTCCTTGTTTTCTTGTGGATGAGCTTCCCTTTTTCAACCCTTTGGTTTTTCAACCATCAGGGAACCACTTCCATGGAACCAGCTAAATGGCTGGAAACTGAGGGAGAATTTAGCCATAAAATCACATTGCCTGAAATACCTTATCGTCACCATTGCAACGGAACTAAAGTGCACCACAGGAATTCAGTAGGGTCTGTAAATAGCAAATCAGTGGACTAAAAAGTTCAAATCAGTTTGCACTACCAGCAATTTCCTAACTTTAGAGTAGTTTGTTTTTTAGTAGGAGGAAAGACAAGCATTTATTTTCTTACACGCCTTGGGACTCCAAAACGGAGCTCTGTCATCTCATACATAGTAGTACAATTTTTCTTTAAGTGCCTTTCTAAATGCCAACAAGTTAGGTGTCTGGCATGGGGAAAGAAGTGTTTTCTAAAGTGCTTTGTAACACCATCGAAAAACACAGAAGTACCTACACACCTGCGTCCTAAAGCGCATGAACAAGCATTTAATTCTATGATCTTTGAGAGATTTTAAACCAGTCATTGTATATTCACTGAATAACAGAATTTCAACCCAGTGAAACTGTGAAACTCTCCTCTCACACAACACATCTTCAGCACGCTTGTTTCACTCTGAAAATAACTATTTATTTAGAATGTGGAGGAACCTCAGAAAAACAAAATTCCATAGGAATTTCAGGCCTAACTTCAGTAAAAATCACTTGGCAAACCACACATCAGTAACAGTTTTATAACCCATGTCTGAGAATTGGCAACATAGACCTAGTTCACATCTGTGGAAACAAGATCAAGCTCTCAAGTATTTATTATTGTGTTTTGTGTTATTAGTGTCACACAGATAAATTCAATGACCATTCTTTTCCTGAGAAGCAGAAGTGAGATTTTCTTATTTTTAATTGCTGTGCTTCCAAAGGGAGTTTTTGGAGTCTTAGGTCAACAGAAAGATTTTTATGTCTTATACCTACACAACAGTGTCTGTACTCAGAAAAGGCATGAAAACCCCCCACAGCCTCTCTATTTTATTCAGGTTTAATGGCAGTTCAAATCACTGACCATTTTTCAGTCTTGAGAGACGGAACAGCTTGACACTAATAATACATTTGCAAAGGACACATCATCATTTAACACAACATTAAGTGCTCAGGGACAACTTTTTACTGTAGACACAATGTGCTCTGAGCTCAGGGTTGACATTTAATGCTACAAAGATAATCCAACCAGTCATTCATGAGGGGTAAATTAATTTTCAAGCAACTATATTTCAGCTTTAAGCCAACAAGAAGGATGCATTAAAATGAATAACTTCATTTTATGCTGCATGCAAGATTTAAAAACCCCAAAATATAATGCATTCTTAAGTACACCAAAATATACCCATTTAATTATCGCTATCTTTCCCCGATTCCAAACCAGAAGTCTGGTAATATTTGTTAAACATAATATTCTGACTGGAAGCAGAAAATCCCTCAGAATTTTCTATGAGTTACCATGAAAAGCAGCACTTCATTAAAAAAATGGTTTACATTTAAAATTTGTATTAGACATACTTTGATTGTAACAAGTAATTAAGAACATATTTAAATTAGCACCTTTTCTGATACTTCTTTTAAGAAATATTTTTAAAATCTTATAAGCATTTAAGAAAATAAATTCAGGAAACCAGTTATCAATAACGTACAGAACAAAAAGGACAACAATACTTTAAATCAGCTAATTATTCAGGTAATTTGTTTTCAATACCTGTAGAATATACTCAATTAACTGCAAGACTATACTAAAAGATCTGAAGAACAAGACAAACAATCTTGATGCTTACTAGTACTATTTGATAGGCAGGCCTTTTTCATGCGTTTCAGTGCTAAACTATCTGTTGCAATCCTGTGCTTAAGTCCAACAGGTGTATGCCTACAGCCATTAAAAAGTACTGGCTCCACATGTTAAAGGAGCTTACACACACACACACGATGGCAGCTCTCCAATTAACCTTTCCAACAATCTCGCTAACATTTCCTACTCAAACAGACAACTGTGAAAACATTAGATACCTTTCTTAAAAATAAATTAACACAATTAATTTGAAACAGGTCACTGGGTGGCAATTTCGCTTCTTTCTTCTCCACCTACATAATATATACATACATTACTTTGTACGTGTTGTTTTGAGTACATTTGTACTACTTTGCTATGGAACAACTGATTGCAGCTACACTTTCATATAAACAACCATATTTTAGTATAAATTCTGAAAATGAAAAAAGGAAACCAAAACTAACTACTGCAGAGACTATTTACAAGAGCATGTAGTAACAGGTGAAGAGAGAATGGCCCCAAATTAAAAAGAGAGTAGGTTTAGATTAGATATTAGAACAAAAATTCTCTACTGTGAGGTTGGTGAGGCACTGGAACAGGTTTTCCAGTGCAGTTGTGAATGCTCCATCCCTGGAAGTGTTTAAGGTCAGGTTGGATGGAGCACTGAGTAACCTCGTCTGGTGAGAGGTGTCCCTGCCCATGGCAGGGGTTGGAACAAGATGAGGTCCCCTCCAACACAAACCATTCTATGATTCTGTGAAGTGTTCATTATCAATGCAATTAAAAGCCATATTTTCATCAAACATTTGATGAGATGATTTTTGGGCAACAGAAACTACCATATTATTTTTTTTGATAGTAAGAGGTGTGAAAAAGGCAGCATAAGGTGTGGTAAGAGAGACACACAGAACACAAAGAGTCTTTCTGCCTCTGATTCAGACTGCACCCAGCTGCAATTTGGCTTACACTGATTTTATTAACAGTTGGCTGCAAATAGAAGAAATGTGGCAAATCCCCCCCCAAAAGTGGAAGCAGATATTATTGGTATCTTTTATGTATGTACTTTTCTTACACATTCAATCAGTCTGCCTGTGACTCTACTCACTGTTACAAATCCCTTCTCCATGATTATTGCATAAGCATTTCTTACGCTTACTCAGTTTGTAGGTTGAATATTTACCCCACAGTTAAGAAACTTGTCCTTTTTCTGTCGAATTATATTCTATTTTTCCAAGCCATTTCACTGATTTCTCAAACTTAGTTTGAATTTGTCTCTCATACTGGTGTAATTTGCAGACTAAATTCATCATCCCACCTGCAATTAAAATACTGGGTCCAGGCCACTGTGGATCCACTAGTAACTACTGAGAACAGCTTTCATATCAGTTTGGTACCCATCTTGCAGTAGCTTCATATTCATATATCTCTACTTTGTTTACCAGAATACATTGACAAAGTCAAGGTGAATGGCACCTCTTCCTCTTCCCCATCCCCCATGGTAAGTTTGCTACTCTATCAGAGAAGAAAATTGAACTGATTTGACAAAACACCTTGGCTGTTGCTGATCTCCTTGTTGGACTGTGGGTCCTTACAAGAAACTGTCCCTATCCTGAAGAGCTTACTGTGAAGGATGAGGAAGCTGGATTCAATAATTTATGAATACTATATGTTCCATCTGTTTGCTTGTTACTGTGATGTCGGTTTTATAATTACCAGAGGTTAGCTCCAATACACACTGGCCTGTGCTTAGGCAGGAAGGTAGGAAAACACTACTAATAGTTCTCTACTGAGAGTACTGAAAGACAACAAAGGAAAATATAGAGACCAATAACCAGGTCATCCCATTCAGTTGCCCACAATAAAGCATATCCATGTAACCGATGTTCCACAAAATATCTTCTCTGCTCTTTTTATCTCTGTAACTACACAGACAGAAATTTCTCCCATTGTCTTATACTAGTTACTGCCTTTTGACCTTGAACAGAACAGGAACAACTAAAATCACAGGAGAAGTCAGATACCTACTGGGTTACGTTTTTAGGAAAAAAACCAATATACTCGTATATGATTCTAGCACCAGAATTGAAAGGATCCTGGTCCAAAGGATGCCACCTTCCTTCTTTCCTCACTGAAGAAAATCTGTTCAGCCCTAGCCCATCTGAACTATCAAGAAATTCTTTCGGACCACATCTCTGGCATTAAGCAGGACCAAACCAATCATTGCCTGAAAAATGTCTTCAATATCAGTAATCTGAGATTTATTCCTAGTTACTCTGGTGTGTATCATGCTACTGCCAGACAACACTACTAACTTGTTCACAGAAATGGTTGCTGAATAAGCACCATATCACCAAGTACTGTAGCAAGACGATTACACCTTCTGGATAAAGAGTCACTGATGTTTCAGGAGAGGAGGATGTCTCTCTCTGCTGTAGTTAACATCACACTACCTGATATGTCCAACCTTATTAGGTGACTGGGCCAGTCCCTGGGGGATGACACAGTGGGACTGCGGCACCTCAGGAATCTGGAGTCATCCCTTCTCCCACATCTAATGCTTCTCCACAAGCACCCTCCAAGGAGCCACAGACGTCCCCAACAATACCTCACCAACCTTTCTGCTGTGGGGCTCTGCTTAAAGGAGGGATGGTGACAACTAGTCCAGGAAGGGAATGACACAACTCGTCACCCACAGCTTCTTTTTCCCCAGCAGAAACAGAGAGGCCTTGGAGGTGGCATGGAAAACCTGAGCAACTTGGGGAACAGATGAGGCCATATGAAACATAGTACAGGACTTTCACCGCAAATACCACACCACATCTGTTTCTATCAGCTTGTTTTCTGTTCTCACACACAACAGGATGGCACTATTTGAACAGTATTAAAGCATATATCTGATTTTATGAAAAACAAAGCCTTGCAGTAAAAAAAGAACATCAACAAAGTCTCCCATAATGAAGCAGGGACAGAGCCTCAGAGACAGTACAGCTCAGGAGAAGCTAGGGTCACTTCTCTGTAACACCTGCTTTGTTGAGCCGAAATCTCTTTAAACGTTAACCTGAGACTCTGCTGCCAAGTTTACCTTAATTCACCACTAGTCACAGCTTGCTAAAGAAAAGCTTCCCAGGTCTGAACCAAACGAAGCCTGGACTGGAGCTAGAACTTGTGGGCAACTGACTAAATTTATGGATTTAGTACAAGTATGGGATTCATGTTGTTCACCTAGGAGCAGAAGACCTGCAAGCACTGAGGGGGATATCCTATGAATAACCACAACCACATTTGGAAAGTGAAAGGAAGAAAATATCTGAGTGAGGAGACCTGTGAGAAGTCAGGCACCATAAGAATGGCACAACTGTGAGCCTGAATGCCTCAACTTCTGATTCAGTGTCTTATCCAGTGGATAATGCTTTTCTCAGAATTGAAAATAAATAGAATGCTGTCTGCCAAGATGCAGTAATTTCCTACCAGTAAGTCATATCATTCTGGACCAGCTGTATATAACAAAGCCATCCCAAAATACAAGTCTTAATTTATTAATTCTGCCTAAGTAAAAGGTTTCCATTAATAATGACAGCATTTGCAGTTCTCACTTCAATGAAGCACATTGCAGAGGATGCTTCGTCAGACCTACATATAACTGTCACTCCAGAAGTCAAATGCACTGACAGTCGTAGCAGAGGTGGATGTTACACGATACTGTGAAAGTGATTATGTAAGATAGAAAAGCAGATTTTTGGAGTCTCACTCCAGCAATGCAGAAATCAGAAGCTTTTAATGGAATTAGCCAAGAAGGGAACATCTCTTGTACACATAACCATTATCCCTTGGGATCCTAAAATTACTTGTGAGGAATAATCTCTCCAACTCGCTCATAATTTTAGCATGCCTAAGAACTACATATCTTCAGTTCGCCTGTAATTTAAACTTCTTTCCTTCAACAGAAACACCACCTGACAGGTCTTAACTGAAAGTGAATGACAGCAATAGCGGCTTACTTAAAAGTGTAAAGGAAATACATATTTATGAGCACCCAGAGTAATGGTTTATGGACCTGAGAACTAAAGGTGTAATAATGTCTTGAAGTCATATTAGGAGACACAATTTTACCTTTAAGAGCCAAACCAGGCTTTTGTCAGTGGTGAGATGGGTATTAAGATAATAGGATAGAGGAGCCTGGCTAACTTTTAAATTTAATTTTTCAGACCTACTACTCCATCCTTTTCCCCTTCCGAAGACTCACAGAAAAGGAACTACATGTGTGTGCATAGTAAAATAATGGTATCCTACTCCTAACTTCAGGACTGGACTTACTGCCTGACAGGTGAATGTCTGGAATCCTTCACAAATACTGCAATCTAAAATACATAGTGAAGAATAGCTAGGCTTTACTTCAATACAAATTTGTCAAGTAACTCATATGCTGCATTTTTTCCAATAACTGACATCAGAGTGATGGTAATAATTTTATCTGAGGCCGTTCAATTTTATTTCACCATTTGCATCAGCATCACTGCTCTATTGATATTTTAATGAATAAAATCAGTTGCTTTCAGTAATAGCCTTACTTTGAACATCACTATATTATAAATTATTTAAATAGTGAAAGGCATGTATTAGGGCAATCTATTCAAAGAATCAAGAGTTGCTCCCAGTACCCTTTTTTCCAAATCTTTATTCCACAGGATGATCTTTTAAGTATGATGTCTCTGGTAGGAAACACACAAAAGATGGAGAGACTGTTGAGGAAAAATTTCTACCATCTGGAAAACTATTTGATTAGATCAGATAAAGCATGGAGCTGTCTTCTATTCCTGAATCTTCCATAAAATTACTGTATGACCTTGGGAAATCTCTTTTCCTTGCAAGACTTTGGTACTCATCAAAAACTCTTGAGATCCTGGTCTAAAGGTATAATAGAAGTAAAAACACTCATGAATGTTATCTATTAGAGATCATTCTCTGATGGCCTATATTAATTTCTTTTTAAAGATTTTAAAATTACATTTACAAATATAATGAGAAATAATTAAACAAGTACCTGAAAAAGTAACTGAATCTGCTACTGACCCTTAAATTCAATTTCTTATTCATTAAAAATGTGTGTTAAATATTTATAAACCCATGGACAAAGCAATTTCATTTTCCGGAATTAAAAGCATACAAAATTATACAGAATTAAACAGAAAACTAACTTTTAGCTATGCTTTGTGCCTCACAAACTGTATGTGGACATTGTTCTGATCACAAAGGTCCTACGTGCCACCCTCTGCCTTCCCTTGATGAAGTCCCTCTGTCTTTAGTCACCTACAGGGTGGTCTAGCATGTGACACAGGACACAGAACATCAGCCATGCACCATTAGGTGGCCAGTGACTTGGTCTTAGTTCAACTCCAACTCCTGTGAGAGAGTCCTGATGCAAAAAATCAGCACAGAGAACCCCCCATCTCCCAGGTGGGCTCCCAGCACACAGGACAGGAGTTGATGTGAGCAGGTAAGAGTTTATTTGTAAATTCTCTGAATGGTCCTCTATTGACATTCCTCAATCTGATGGATTCTGTTCTTTAAACACACCAGAAAGGAACTTTCATTATACATAACATGCAGAGTGAAAAATAGTCAATATGTTTCTTTTTCAGAGTAATTTTTCAGTTCCTTGCAGCCTAGAGGTTTGTCTCACATTTGGAGTGAAATGTTTTTCTGGATGTCTCATTTTGCAGATAGATAGATACACAGACAGATAGATAGATATAAGAACACAGAACAACAACAAAAAAAGCCACACACCCTCCCTTATGGCCTGTTTTTCAACAGCTCCATTCCTCAGAAGAAAAGAGACACAACGTCACTTTCAGTAGCAACACGGTCCTTGTGACAGACATGCTTTTCCTAGAGCCAAAAAAAGCCAGTGAATCTCACTATACTAAGTTCTAAGAATTTAGCAAAGGGTTTTTGAAAATGCAGAATAGACGACACTAAATTATTAAAACAGTATTACTACAACATTTGAGTTCAAACACTGTTCAAATGGCAGCTTTAGTTGACACACCAGTGTGATATGTTAGTGACCAACAGTCCACAGACATACACATGCCTTCATCACTTTCCACTCCACGTGTTTACTCTGCTATAACTCACTTTAGCCAATATTTGACCTATTCCAAGATTTACTGAGAATGGAGCTCCTCCAATGTCCCCCATACTGGTGTACACTTCTAAGATCTGAGCAATTCTGCGGGGAAGATTTCAGCAACTGCTGCACACCTGCATGAATTTCTTTCAAAATGTGATAAGCTAAGTTAAAATAATACTTGGCAAATGACTGATTTTGCGTATGCTGTGTAATAAATAAATAGGTGGAGAAGGAAAACTCCACCTAAAGGAAGCAGTTCAGTCAGTGATGTATGCAGTGGAGATAGAACATATTACCATGCCCTTATGCCACCACCTTTGGCACCTGCTGTAAACTGTTTCCAAGTCTTCCTTTTTACTTACTACATAAAATATGTTCCCAGGTTCCTTGTCAACCTACAGACACTATGTGTTTCTCTTTTCTGTCACTCCCTGGAGATGAGCTAATTGCCAGAAGTATGTGGTATGAACTCCTTTCAGTTTCCTACTGAGATTTTTGGCTGACAAAATGCCTGTGTCACATCCTACCAGTGGGACATGCTGTAACAGCTAGGACCAATGGGTAACACAGGAAAGTCCTGTCAAAGATCTACAACTGGGGATCCTCTGATAAATTGCACTCCAAACTTACTACTAGACTGTTAAGTACTGCACTTCTATAACACAAAGAACAAAAAGTGCAGCAACACCAAATGTTCCCTCAACAATTTATTAAAAAGTTCTCAAAACAAACAGAAAAAAATTATGCTGAGGAAATGTTGTGATAGCTTCACCACACTGTGTTGAGAGCACAGGCACTGAAAAATAAAGTTTAATGTTATGATCAAAATGCGTCCCTTTTCCTGTATCCCTCTCCTTTCAGCATGAATTTCATGTTCTCTCCAAGAAAAAAAAAAAAAAAAAAAAAGGAAAAAGCCTGTGAAATTCAAGATTATGTTGTAAGTTCTCCTGAAATCTTGATTTTGGTAAAAATATTCAGTATTAATTTTTCCACAAGTAAAACTTCAGTCAGAAAGTTATGGTAATCCTTCCAAATACATTCTCTAGCTATAAATATCTCAGAAAGCTGCTCCACTTCACAGTGAAACTTTGTCCATATGGAACATATCCCTAGGAAGGACTTGGTGAACTACTGAAATCCAGTGCTTTGCTAGAGAAGGCACATGTATCATTCTGTTTTCTTTAAAACTGATCATAGAAAACGATCAGTTAGAAAACAAGTTAGAGCTTTCAGTTTGGGGGTTTGTTTGGGCTTTTTTCGGTTTTTTGTTTGTTTTTTCTTTAGCCTAGCAGTAGGACATTACCCAAGAAGCTCAATCTCCTACTGGTAAGAAACTGCCTTCAGTTTCCTGTTATGTTTCTTTATGGACAATTTCTCCGGTTACGGGCTGGATATATACAGACTGTGTCTTTCCCATGTGTTTACTTGGGAAGTTCCAAAAGCAACCATATTTGTCTTAATTCATGTTCAGCTGTGCTAAACAAGGCTCTTAGTCTTCCCTAGTAGTTCTTTCAGCATTTCTTTCACTTTCAATTCATCTTTCTTAAACACAGATGAGCAAAACAGTACTCAGTACTTCAAACTCACTGTTCCCAGTACCCTATTTAATGGCTTTAATATTTTTTATCATTACTTTAAATACATGCAAGGATAAAGTACACTTTTTTCATGACCATTAGTAATCACTAGAAACAAGGGAACCTTTCCCCTAAGATTTCCAGCCGATGAATTGACATCACTGGTTGCGAACTAGCTGGTCATCAACGTGCACAGTTCTTTGATACCACTTTGGCCATAGACAACAAATGGTGAACAAACATACTTAGCTCTTCCAGCATCTAAATGTTATTCATTTTATCTTCACACTTATGAATTGGATTTTGCTCCCAGTTACAAGGATAAGCATCTGAAAGAACTGCTAAATTCAGTAGTGTGATACCTGTCCCAAATTTCCACCATGAGAAAATCCAACCTTCCTACTCATGGTCTCTTGACTGTAGGAAGTGTTTCTCTTCAAACTAAAAATTACCTGAAAGGTAGCTGAATGAAGCAAAAAATTTAACACTAAACTATGCTTTTAATTTCTCTTTTTTCATCAGCAACAGAAATAAGACAAGGAAGACAATCCTCTGTGGGATACATTTTTTCTACTTTTGTAAGAGCTGAAATGTTTTATTCTCCCTCTCCGAGGAATGCATGAAAGCATTTCCCTCTTTGTCCTCTTCACGATGATTACTCATTAGAATTTGATAATTTTCTCGACACAAACATGAGTTATATTTGCTTCTTCCATTAAACCATTTGGATAGAAGCTTTTTCATGGAATATATATGCTATGAGGTCTGTGGTTTTCCAAGCTGCCTATCAAGACACACAGAGCCTCCTGTATTACAGACATGAGTCTGACTTTCTTGTAACTCTACCAATCGTTTCCATCTGGTATTGTACTTAACAGGTGGATTTTCTGAGACACTTCACACTATGAAGTATGTCAAGGATTGTACCTTCAGTTCTATTTGATTTGCAATTTATTCAATGTTTCTCTCTGTGCATTCCAGTTTGCACAGTTCTCATCTATTCCAGAAAAGACATAGAGAATTGCAGCCGATCTTTTCTGTAAAAGTATTTCTTCAGAGATAACCCCACTACTCATTTCACTCCACTTCTTTCCACTGTTCAGTAGGCAAAACATCACTGTACTATACCTGAACAGTATGGAAAAGGCTGTGCCAAAAAGATGACTGCATTCAGGTTTTGTTACGCCTTCCACACATATGAAAGGCAACATCATTGCTCACTGAAGACAGTGTAAAATACCTCTAAAAATACACGGATTTAAACTATTGTAGTTATTATTCATAAAGTAACTCAGCCTGTAGGCCTGATCTGACCCACAGAGGCCAATGGATTGAACTCAAAACTGATTCTGAGAAGCTGAGGGAAACCTACAGAGGGCACAGATCCTTCTTACGGTTCCTAATCTGTTAAATCTGCATGTTATATGGAATAAAGACTCTTCCTAAACTCAGTTGACGTGTGGCTTGGCTTTGCAAAGTGTTCAACAGCAATACTGGCTTATGGCACTTGCTGGCCTGAGTTTTGCCACACACTTCAGTGCCTGCAGTGTGCTGTCCTGGCTTTGATGTGTATTAGCTTAGTTTGTGCATGCAGCCAGATGATGAAGCACATCAGGGAGTTCATTCAACCCACAAACTGCTCAGCACATTTTTTACTTCAAGCTGGATCAAAATGGGATACAAACAGCTGTGCCATCCCAGAGGATGGTATACTATACACCGACATGGTGGCAGGAACAAGGAGAGAGAGGTAGGTGTTGTTAAAGGTCACTTTGTAATGTTGAACTGTACCCTCTGAATATCTGGTTGCAGGTGCACCAGTATACTAGACAACGTGAATAGGAACTGGAATTCAAGTGTATGCTCATTCCAATCGTTACAACAGTCCCTGACACAGTTTGTGCCCACCGTCGCTCTCTCCCAAGTAATTCTTAAGCACGGCTCAAGAAAGAACTGAAAATTGCCTGGAGCAATTTTCCATAAGCAGTGTGCAAGCAGCCACTCCGTTTTAGGGATAAAAGAGTTTAACAGTACCATCAGGGTCATTTGATGCCAGTTGACCTCTGTGACAGAAAGCAGTACAAGGCTTGCTTAACCTACAAGTGCAGACATGAATCGCCAGCCCAAATCCCCACCCTTCACCTGTTAGAACAGAAGCCTGCAGAGATTATTCTTACACATGTCCACTCAATGCCTGCAAAAGGCCTCACTTACGTTCTACTTTAACTTAAAACTTCTCCCTGCTCTTCAGTTCACAGTGACCCCAGGTCCCTCAGGCCAGGTCTAAACTGACAGCTGCAGACTCATTCTGCCTGTGATGTGAACTGGTAAGGCGCAAGCAGGATGCATTGCCATAGAACATAGCATCATGGCCAAGTTAATTAGCACTGATAAGAGACAGGTCAACACAAGCACTGTGCTCAAGAGGCCCAAAGCTGAAGGGCTTAACGCACTCTGTGAGCTCAAAACAGCTTCAGTAAATCTGGGCCATGCTCTTATCAGTATGCTGTAACCTTGAGCTGAAGGGACCATGTCTAATGCTGAGACACTGTTTCACTCCATATGCTAGTTCATTATCCAGCTCCTCTCTGTTTTGACTGCCAACAAATAATGATGTTTTTCAACACTTCTCCACTAGGAACTGAATGCACAAACATCGCATCATAAATGCCACCCAACATCTGCCAGGCAGTTACCATCTTCCCATGACTATCACCTAGGCTGAACCTGAGCAAGTGATTTACTGACAATCTGTGTCACATCCTCTTACCTATCACACTCTAGATCATCCAAACACCAATGCTTATGAATGGCCCACAGGTATTCAGTTAAAATACCACAGGAAAATTATTTCTAAAAAAAAAAACAAAAACCAAAGCATTCTAAAATTACTGTTACTTAGTTAATGAAAAATCAAATACTGCAACTGAGGATATCAGTTTTGCTACAAATCTTACAGCACCAATGCAAATATACTGATAATGATAAGATATTCACAGAAAATAAATGAAGGAAAAGCCAGGCTTTTCCACTTTTCCTATTTAACAGGCGATCAGAATTCTTGAAAATACTACTGTTTACTCTATGAGTTATTCTGGAACAGTATCAGTGGCTCAGCTGAGCCAAATTTCCTCAGTTGGTTCCACAGTAAAGAAGGTATCTATGTAACTGAGATAATGACAAGGACCAGATTTTAAGTAAAGTATTTAAAAAATTAAGCAACAGATTAGTGACTTGCCTTATATTATCTGTAAATTTATTAACTGAAACCAGAGTGCTCAATCAGGGCAAATTATTTGTTTTCCCAAATTCCACTTACTGTAGAGCTCTTCGTTCACTTCATGGTGCTTTTCTGTACTGATTCAACTACTACACGAATGAAAAATCCCAAAATAACTTTGAATGTGTGAATACTTTCCATAGTGCTTATTTTAATCAGCCTTTACCATCAAGTAAAAGCAAAAGCTAGTCACATGATGTTTGATATTTCTGTGACTGTAATTCAAATCAAGCAAACGCCTTTTCTTATTTTCATTCTAGCAGTTTGAGCTTCCTAAGACCATTCTCCTTCTGCCCTGTAAGTTCTTTTCTTATCCAACACTTAAAGCCTGCAAGCAATATGTATAGCTGAGCAGACAACCCCATAAATAGTTCAAGACCTTGAAAAACCCAATGTAGCCAGTTCCTAACTTTCTTCCAAAATAACATAAGCATAACACAAGCAAAAGCTTCCACTGAAAAGAAAAACATTTTTACTACAAACCAGTTACAGAAATCCATGACAACATGCAATTAATGGACTGCATGACAGCAATCACCAATGTGATTCATTACATTCAATTCATTACAAAAGCCAGATTACTATTCTGTGGTCATGCTTACCCTGAACATGGATATCTAACACGTTCTTTTAAGGCCATAAATAGGTGCAATATCTGATGAACTACATAATGCACATGGCCACATCCTGAAGCACGAAATACAAAAATCCCTTCAGTTAAATCTCTTGACTTGATCCAAGGTGACTCTTACGTCTTTCTTCTTAGATCACTGCCCCTGCAATGCTTGTCAGATTCCTTGCTGCCTTCATTACTGCTAGCCCAGACAGTGGAGGAGCAGCAGAGGTTTAACAGACCACCACTTTCCATGGTAAGACAATGACTGGACAAAACTTAACTGCACTCAAATACCCAGCGCTACTTCTCATAGCATTGTAGCTAAAGAAATGCAGTTACAACTATGAATTATGTTCACCTTAAATATCTATCAAGCACATCTTAAGCCATGCATCTGCGCTGGGTATTTCATTCTTATGCCTGCTCCACTGCTTTGTTATGATGAAATTAGAGGAAATCAGATTTGTAGTTCACTGCCCAACTCTCCTTGCATTTGTATTAGTGCAATATTACCTACAAATATAAGCACATGCACCACACGTAGAGAATGTGTATATATGAACACTGCGTACACAGAAAAATTAAGTCTGAGATTTTTTAGAAATGGGTGTCTAAAATGAGATTTACATATTCACATTGAGATGAGAGTACTTTGGAGTCCAGCTTCCACACATGAGCTAAGATTTTCAAAGCCTGGTGAAAGAATTTCTAAAAATGTTAAACTGCTCTGCCTCTGAATGTAATATATACATGCTTATATGTGTCTATAGTGAAAATTTTATGTATTTTGTAAAGGATTATAAGACTTTTTTCTCGGTTGATTTTGACTGCAGAAATGAATTCATTGAAGAATTGATCAGAAGCTGAGAGTAAGTACAAACACAAATATGTAACACTGCAACAGCCCTGTAGACACCGGATACCTTACAGGAATTGCAAATGCTTGAAATAACACCATCCTGAAAGGCAGTTCAGCAACTGGAAACATGTAAAATTTCACTCTCATTTACACCTATAACAAATTTGTAGGAACTCCACTGAGTGAAATGGCAATATGGTTAATGAGATTAAAATAAGAGCAGACTATGAGCCTCCATCTGCATAAAAGAACTAAACAAGTGGAGTATGAACATATAGTAAAAGCAATATAATCAAACAAGCTCAAAGAAACTTTTGCTGTGGAGAGGGAAGGAGAGGGGATGGGAGCCAAGGGTTTAGATACACACCCTTTCCCCTTAGCTTCTCTTCAAGGTTTCCTGCAGTCCTCTGGATCCACAGCCACCCCTCCCATTCTTGCTCAGACTGAGTCTACGTCTGCTCAACAAATGAAAACTAAATACTATCCACACAAAATAGAAGTACATATCCAGATCTACCATCACCTTTTATGCTCTCAGCCAAGGCAATAACACATAGCTCTGCTGCTTTGGACTTAAAAAAATATGTGATCACAAGCTGCATGTGCTTAAAATCCATCATCAGTCTTCACAGAACATATTTAAAAACATCCCAATCGTCACAAAATGTGGATTAAATTAGTATAGCCAGACTAGGCTTTACTTCACAGCAGTGTTTTCCTCAGCTGCTCCCGCTTTAGTTTCCAAAAAGTGATTCCACTGGCATAAAATTAAAATCAAAACAGCACTAACTGACCCAAGGATGTAGTTCATTTTTTTGTGACACCAAAATTCATTCTTCATAAAGCCTCCTCCCCAAAAAAAGGGACTACACATGGTATCAGTGGCCTATCACTGTGAAGTATGAAACTCAGATTCCAAAACTTGCCAACAGTCACACATAATAGCAAAAGGAGGGCTTTTTTTCCTACTTCTCTTTATTACATGCTTAGTAGTAGATTTTTATTAGAAAAATTCAAGAGAGCAAATGCAATGTTCCATATGCAAAAAAAAGGGTACACTGGAACTGCCTATTTCTTGGGGTTTTTTTTTCACTATAAACAAAGAGTAGGAGAAGACTTTCCGAGTAGTCAGTATTTGTTTCTCTACTTTTCCCCTCGCTTCCTTTCCCACAGTAAATAGGTGACTGACATAGGGGAAAAAAAATATGACTAGTTAAAAAAACAGACTGGAAAGTTTTTATTCCATTGACATCTGTCCTGCTACATCTTTGCTTATGGCAGAGGAGAGCAATCTCAATGAAGTAGATGTTGCCTTCTGGTTCCATGCCTTTTCTTAACAAACAAAAGATAGAGGAATTGCTGTTTTGTGACAAATGGCGAAGTTTTGAAATTTTCAGTACAAATTCAGTCCAAACATTTTTTGCTGTTGCTGCTGTTGCTGTTATTTCAGAAATTATATCTAAAATTTTCATGCTGGTAACAAGCATTTCCTGATCCAAAACAAAACATCCACATTCACATCAAAGGATGCAATGTATTTCAAATAAAAGTATCAAAACGTAACATTTTCCCTCTTTTTAAGATGATGAGGAAGGCTTATAGTGGCCAGGGTTTTTCTGAGTATGCAATGGCACTACTCAGGACAATTAGCACACTAATTCCATAAAAACACAGAGAAGGTAAACAGTAACAGAAAACATAGAAAAGGTGAGGTGGTAGAGAGTAAAGACAACTCCTTTAGCAGTAGAGCAGGGGGAAATGGCAATCTGCCACATGAAGGGCTTCTCTCTGGAGGAGGCAACAGGTTCATGCTCCATCTGGTAGACAGAGGTGGGGACCCCAGAGATGTTTGTGCTGCCACTAGTCCCCAGGCTCTTCTCCATCTCAGGGCTACAGTGAGAGCACAGCCTTGGCCCTAGGATGAAGCACCTTTCTTCTGGACAAGTCACCAGTCTCCACACCAAGGAATTTTTGAAAGGCTCAACTTTACCCACAAAGTTTTATCTGTTAGTTCAGATGGGCAGTGCTCTCTCCACTCCTGCACTGCCACAGCAGGACTCAGGACTCCTACCCAGTCCCCTTCCCTGCTCTATTGCTCCACATGTACGATGCCAACGAGCACCTCCTCCATCACCAAGTCACCGTGCTCACTCTACCTTCTTGTGCTTTCCAAAACAAAAAGAAAATGTATTTTCATTCATAACTTTTACTTCTTCCCAGAGGATGTGAGGAGCCTTATTTGCTACAAAGAACCCCTGGGCTATGCCTATGTAAGCTCCAGCCCTTAAAAGATCAAGCTGGCAAGTCAGTAGATATAGAGCAGACAATAGGCAGACCTTTGAGTCTACAAATTGAAGGCTGAATGATTGGCAAACAACCTCTCCTCATGAAAAATTATGCTACAGAAACACAATAGTAATGGGAGCCAAAAGTATGTCTATTCCTGATTTGTAGACCAGGTTTTAGTTATGCTATAATCCTCTCAGTATGCCTGCTTAGGATCCCACAATCACACAAGTCATGAACACTACCCACAAATCCTGCGGCTTCCATGCCGAGCAAGCGACACACCAGATGAAGAAGGATGGAAAATATACATGTGGAATTGTTCTGGGAACTTAAAGCACACATAACAGTAAACAAAGCAAATATGGTACAAAACCTGTTGCTATTTTCACAGCATTTGTGGAGCAAAGCTGCATAAATGCAGAAGGATGCATACTGCCTCACACCTTTCCTCAGATTCCAGCAAATTAAGCACAGCAGCACAAACAGCAGCAGGGAGAAGGAAACGCTCTGCAGAAGAGCTTCCCTGTTTGCTGCTGCACTACAGGTATATATTTGGGTATGTGAGTGAGAGATGAATAAGAAGTGTTATAATTACTTTTCCTCATGTCTCTTCCACAGCCTTGGCTGCTCATTGAGATTTGAACAGGGAGGGATCCCTCAGTGCCATCCTCCCTCCTCCAGGCACAGCTAAAGCCAGTTTGAAAAGGTTGCTGTGGTTGCCCCCTGTTCACTTGGGGACAGGCTTCACGAAGCCAGTGCCAGTTTGGTCTGATAACTAAAAGACTGCCTTTGCTCCCCACTGAGAAGGCAGTGCCACTGTCAGATACTGGAGCACTAGCTTAAGTGGCACTACAGACAAATTTTGGCTGGTGGCAGGAGAAATGGCTGAAAGCCAGCTGACGGAGAAGAACAGTATCAATCTCTGTGCTGGGGGAATCCTCTGAAAAAGCTACTGAAGCAAACAGCAACCGCTAGCGGCACAGAAGCAAACAAGACACGAGTGATCCTGTTCTCATGGAGAAGAGAAAAAGGCGAACGGCTGAACTGAAGTCATCAACATGAACTTGAACCACGGCACAGGGCAAACATGTGGCACGCCGTATGGAAACTCAGAACAAAACAGAAAGCTTGGAACAAAATGAAATTAAAAATCTGCTTTTATTTCAAATTACTCCACTAAACATCTAACTGAAAATTGTGTTGGAAGGTTGATATGACTTTGTGACATGTTGTTCCTTGAAGGCTGCCATTTTCCATCAAAAAAAAGGTAGGAAAAACGTTTCAATCTGGTTACCTTCTATCCAGCAAGGCTAGACAACATTAAGTTGTAAGCTAAAAAATAACATCACACCATTAGTCAGCAGGAGATAGCTGTTCAGCCAGCATCTATCATAATGTTTTCAACAATCCATAGATACCAAAAGCCTGGAAAAGAAGGCCGGCAATCATTCCAAGCATGGACTTTGAGCTTTAAATGCACTTGATAAATTAATTTTTTTAAAGACAGGCCCTGTGCAGCCTCACTTTGTTTACTGTTTCTAGATATAATCTACCTCAAAAAGGGTGATCAAATGTCCATCTCCAAAACAAATGAGCCTGGAGCATTAGGGCATTCTGTATTCTGAGGGATCATCTGTTGAACAGCTTCACACTAAAACATCTCTGCAAAAGTACCTAAGCTGTCAAATCTACGTTTTAATGAATGAATACATTTTAAAAAAAATTCTTCTGCATAATTTCTAGTAAGTACCTGAATGAAACCAGACCAAGAAGAATCAAGAGGAGTTAAAATGAAGAATCTAGAGCAGCTCTCCTATGAGGAAATACTGAGAGATCTGAGAGTATTTATCTAGGAGAAAAAGAGAAGGCTCAAGGAGAACTTCATCAGTGTATATAAATACTTAAAGGGAGGGTGCAAAGAGGACAGAGCCAGGCTTTTCTCAGTGGTGCCCTGTCACAGGACTAGAAGCAATGGGCACACACAGAAACACCTAAGAAGAAAACCTTTTACTATGAGGATAGTCAAACACAGGAACAGAGGTTGTGGAGTTCCTATCCTTGGAGACACTCAAAAGCCATCTGAACACTGTTCTGGGCAACCAGCTCTAGGTGGCCCTGCTTGAGTAGGGCAGATGGTGAGATGACCTCCACTGGTCCCTGTCAACCTTAACCATCCTGTGACAAATGGACGAATTATTACCAGTTACATAAAACTATATAAGAACAAAAAAATCAAGAAGTAATGACCAAAAAAAATCCCTTTTATATTCATTAGGGCAATATTGGCAATATTTGTCAATAATACACCTATATGCCCTATAATACACCTAAAGGCATACTAAGACTAAAGGGTTCACTCCACCAAGCTCAGCTATCAGGCCTAAAGATAGCCCAAAATGGTTACACATAAAACTCAAACACACCTGCAACACTTAAGTATAAAATCGTATCCATAAATTTTCAAACTCCCCCTCTTACATTCATTAAGTTCAGAGAACTAATTTCCATTGGCAAATTCTATAGCTGTATCAGTGAATGACCAGAGTAGGAGCTGAAACAACCATCATCACAGCAAAAGGCAGAGCACAGTCTGTTTCAGTTCTTGCTCTCTGTCCCCTGAGGAATATTACACTCACAGAAACACCTCCTAGGTTATATAGTTTATTTGCCTGCCAGCATGAGATTCTTCCCTACAATAATTTTTAACACTTGCTTTTGCCAAGAGCAATGTGTCGTATCTAAAGAAAATGAGCTTATTATGAACCCCCTCCATATTTTGCAGTACCCAATGGATGATGCTGCTGCACTGTGTAACAGGGAAGGTGCCAAACTGTTCAGACAACACACCAGGCCAAAACTGCTGAGTCAGCAACATAACAGCACCTCTGAGTGCTGGGCCCCCGTACAAATACTCCTAGCACCTTGCTATAGCACAGTGTCCTCTCCCCTGCTCAAGGCACAGCTGATCAGTCCTGCCATTTCACAGCTTTGAGAAGTCCAACTGTGTCACCCAGTAGTCATGTGCAAGAAACAGCACACGCTGTGAAATAGTGGGAGGTAATTATTTGAGCCTCTTACTCAAGTAAAGCTTGACACCTGCCCTGGTGTCTTTCCAGGGATCCACCATTCTTTCACCTTGCAGAGGATTTCAAAAAGCAACTACAACCATGGTCCTACAACCAACTACAACCTGAAAGTGTTCACAAAAAACCAAAAAAGCAACCCTAAAGGTGATGGTTGAAAAACAAGTGACCATGATGAAAAACAAGTGGAGAAAATGCTGATACAATCATCTTCTATCCAAGCACCCAGTTATACAGGATGAGTTGTCCCAAAAACAAGCTGCAGGGCTCCCACTTCTCACCAAACACATTTGGGTGAAATATTTGTGGTGTCATCTTCTACTGGGCAACAGTTTCCTTGCAAGGTTTTTTACATAAAACCTAAAAAACCCAAAAGCAGAGAGTTCATATTTTTAAACATTTTTCTATTGTATCTGCTTCTCATCCATAAAGGCACTCACAAGCTTTCAGCCATGTTTTTCATAGAATGAACCAAGGAAATCAGCCACACAAACTGCCCAAGATTAGGAAACACAGACCACTCCATACCTATCTAAAACAAATAAAATACAAAATAATCCCTTATTTACAACTTGATGAGAAGTTGAAAAGACCACTAAAACAGTTATATTAAAATAATCAGGCAGCACTAAAAAAATTAACACACGGTAAAAATAAGACTCTTCACATAACCCTAGCTCTTTCACCTTGAGAATGCACATTGTAAACAACCTTTTATTCCCAGACACTTGTTGTTTTCTGCTTATTTAAACAGATATGTGACCTTAGCAACTGTAAAACAAAGTCATTTACTTAAATAACTGAGTACAGATTAAGGTACTTCTTTTCATATATAAACTTTTAAAATACTGTGACTGTTTTATATTATTTAACATACAGAGACAGAATCCTTATATATGGATTTCAAAAATAATTCACCTTGGCATTTCAGCAAAGAGAGAGGGATTTGCGTTCGTTATTTAAGTATCTCTGTGAATGTACATGTGTGCATGTACATAGTTTGTATACATGTTACCTACATATGTAGTAGGTAAGGACGGAAAAAGTCCTACGAAAAGAAATGAACATGTTTAAAATTTCCATTAGTCTGAGAATAAACGCAGTTATACAATGCAAAGGTCTGTAACATTCAGCTTATCAAAAACTGTTATGAATGAGAAAGTGTCTTGTTAGAAATGCCCATACAGGAAATTAGAGACAAACAGGCAAATCAGGAAATTTCCAACAGTTCAGAAGCATTGTGAAGCCACTTCACTGCAGTATTTCACTAGTGTTTCCGAACACACAGCATAAACTTTATCTGAAGTCACTCAAAATAGTGTCTTCATAAAGCCAAATGAATTACTCAACAGCATATACAAAACAAAGTTTTTCAAGAGGAATGCTACGTTTTGTTACGCTAGTGAGCCTTGCTGGAAAAAAAAAAGTTGTTTTTTTTTTTTTAAGTACACAGACTTTTCTTTCAAACTCTTACCTATCTGCTTCCTGTACTGGTCAACAGGAGTCCTTGACGTAGAGGCATCTTTTCTACCCATTGTTTTCAATCCAAAAATCACTGTCAGTATCAGAAAAAAAAAACAAACAAAAACAAAAACCACAACATTATTCCTAAATAAATTACTAACAAAATCAATTGCTTATAACATCAGAAAAATGGTAACAAGCAACATTTACATGATTATACACAAAGAGATAAGCCTTCCCAGAGTACACTGAGACACTGGAGTTAATCATCACAATTCTGAGGACTATTAGATACATTCTAAACATACCTTTTTCTCCATTGCATGGGTTATTAACATTACAGAATGCCTGTTAGTTTGAATAAAAATAAAGAAAAAATAAAGGATTTAAACTGCTTGCACTGTAATTCAGCATTTGGTACCACTGAATTACATTCCTGTATAATTTATTTCTTTAGTAAACCAGGGAATGAATGTAGTATTGTGAGGTGCTTCCATTATTGGCAAATACATTTACACCACACACAGGAGTTAGAGGCAGGACTAAGCATGTGTGCATCCACACATGAAATTGCTCGGGAAACCCACCTGCAGACACAGCCCTCCAGCCACCTTGAGAAAAGAGTGGAGCAGATAGCTAAAACATAGCAACCCCACACTCTCCTACCTTCCTGCCATGGGCTCTAAATATCTGTGAATGAAAAGCAAGTGGAGAACAAAAACTGAGAGCTGGGGCTGTGTGCATTTTACACCTCTCAGCCATGGTACTGATAGTTTACATCACCTTCATTGCATTTAAGTAACAACCATCTTGACTCTTGAATGGGATTCTCACGTTGCACAGTCATGTTGCACATCTCCTCACATGGAGGTGACACTAGGATTGCACAAGGAACTGCACTATCATCCATACAAACATGTTCTTTCTGGTGTATTGGTGCTTCCACACCATTCATGTAGCTGAAAAAGTATCATCTAAATAGTGCTCTAGCAAATTCCTGATGTATCTTTTAACATGCAAAACCTTATGGTTTCACGTTCATCCCCTCACAGGGCTGCCACTCACATGGCAGATTCTACAAACACGCTCGTTTCACCTCTTTTTCCCTAGTTAAGAAATAACTGGCTGTTACAGTCACGCTTATTGCTCAAAACACTTGGATTGAACCATTTTGGCTGGGCTGAAGACATTACTCACCACAGTGATGATAAGTCCCATCATCTGACTGCCTCTACGACACAAGAGTCCCAACATCAACACCCACACTCATGAGAGGACTGACGTTTTTAAGAAGTGTCAAATTTACTGTTCAAGCACCGAAGACACACAGCAGCCAACTCCTGCCTTTTCCCAACTGGCCCTGGTGAGCACTGTGCCAAGGGCAAACTTCGGCTGAATCATCCTGGGTAGCCACAAACCATGTGCAGATTGTGCACATATGGCCATGGAGTATCTGCAAGAGTTGTACTTTTCTTTTAGGCACAACCAGCTGTGCTACAGCAAGACGAGCATCCCCGGTCGCTGCCAAGGCACGCTTTCTGGGAAGTGCAGTCTTGGAAGGCACTGAGATGCCAAATCACGACCCAAGAAGCATGCCACAGCACTGCTGATTACTACTGCCAGCATCCCAAACTTAAAGCATTCACCATTACTTTCTCCATGGCTTCAAACATGATTTAAAATACAGCTGCAGGAGTGATGCCTACCAGTTATTTGTGCATTTAAAAACCACAAAGTTTATTATTTTATATTTATCTCTTCTATAGGAATTACTGGCATTTAATGTCAAGTGACAAATTCAGGCTCCTTAATTTCATCTGTGGGACACAGAGCATAAAATGAACTTGGATGCTCCAAAGTCAGCAACCTTTTTAAAAATGTATTCAGGAATAATAGCAAGGTACAGAAAAGTGCCACTAATTTTTAATCTGAACTGAAAATTCAATTATAGTGTTCTAATTTTTCCATACATTACTTTGGTTGAATTCAGAGAATACTCCCTGTTTTATGTAAAACACATAATCAGTGAACTGTAATCCACTGGGCTGTTTCTTTCCCCCTCTAGACTGGGTTGTATTTCATAACATTCACATCATAATAATTAGAATGGAAAAATAAAAGTACTGTTTGAACTTTCAGCTAATTGAGGAGGTAACAGATACTTTTATACACTGCAAAACTAGTTCTTGGCTTTTTTATGCCACTGTTAAGAGATTGTTTTGACTTGCCTTTTGCAATTCCCATAGTCTACTAATGGTTTATAACAAAACATCAGCTGTGAAAGATGTTTGCAGTTTTAGCAATGCCAATAAAACAGAAGAAGAAAACACAGGCAAAAATTATTTCCTGACTTAAAATGAGCCACAGAGATACTCGCATTTGCCCGTGTGGCTCAGTGTCACCGACTCTTCCATCTAGAACCTCGAGTTCTCTTTGTTCTTCAAAGAGATGCAGTAATCATCATTCATTTCCACTGCTTTGATGGTTAGATAGCAAATGCCTGAGAAACCCATGGAGACACTGGCACACAGAGCCCAGTGTCTAATAAGACAGCTATTTGCATAGAAGATCAGCCGCAATTTAGAATATGCTGCGATAGATGTGGAAAGGGAATCTATAGGGATCTAAAAAGGGAATCTAAAGGGATCTATATTAGCACGTACGAAACTGAGATTGTTTTCACAGTTTAACTCCTTGGGGACAGTGGCTCATCACCTTCTGTTGTAAAGAATCTTATATTCCCCAAGGAGGCAACCTGCCGTGAGCCAGACTTAAACTAAAATATGGATTAATAAGAGGTAATATTTATTATTTATGAACCTTGCTGTGGGAGTGGTTTTCAGTGCAACTTTCTAACCATTTCTCAATAAAGAAAAAGCCTGAAACCTTTGTGAGTCACAAAACTAATTCTCCTCATTTAAAATAGCAGCAGGCATCCTACAATAATTGGTCATCTTTACTGTAAAAGAAGTTTACACTCAGGTCTCTGACCATTTTGTTGCTTCTGACATCAGCAAATGGAGGATCTGGCTTCTCCTATATTTCTTCGACAAACCAAAGGGATAGGCAGCACACCGCATGGCATGTATCCTAAGCAGCCTTCAAGTCCCCGGAGCTTTAATGACTACATAACCATAAACAAAAAGAACATGTAAAGGAGCTTGTCACTGCTCCTTTTACTGGCTACTGAAAATACTTGAAAAGTAATTTCAGATAATATGAAAGCAATGTGAGCCATCCTCAACTTTCAAGCTTTTATAAAAGATGGTTTTAAAAAAATAACGCAAGGCCCCAATGAATGATTTTTAGGTTGTTTCTGGTTCAGAGATACTACAAGATTAAAAGACATCTTTGTTTTTGTGGTACCTTTCACTATTTTTTCACCCGCTTTGGCTTCCCCTCTAGTAATTCACCTTTGAAAGTTTACACACTCAGAAAAACACACGAATTAATTTTTTTCTTCTTTTACTCCTAAGCAGTGGCTTGTAATAATTAAAATACATAATAAATTGCCTATTATCACCTCTGTCAATAGCATTTTGTGAGATTAAAACCAATCCTAAATGTCCATTCAAGGTCTGGCTACACTTTAAATCCCATTTCACTGTTCTTGATGAATACATAGCATTTTCTACACCAATTAAAAAACACTGAAGCAATTAATTTAATGAAATAGAAACTTACTATGAATTACTTTAGAAATACTAGTAAAAAATAAGAATAGGATCTATATATACAGAGATTGCATTTTGTACATTATTGATGCAAAACAAATGATTAATAACAGTGGTAAGTCTTAAAATGTAAACCAGTGAACACTCAAAAGACCTGCATTTCTGCATGTGTACAAACTTTCTTAGCAGTGATATTTGATATTTGATAGCATGTCTGCACTCTTCAACAGTAGGTCGCCCAAATATTAACAGCGGGCACATTAAAGAAAGAATCAATGAAATTACTGGTTTTGTAGCTGAAATATAGTTAGTCAGCTGAGAGAAAAGCAAGTGAAACTTCAGGGCAGAAAAGAACCACTACAGAATGTAAAGCTACTGGACCAAGTCTTTGGCATTTGTATACATGCAGAAGTTCCTCATCTTTAATTGGAAGAAGTTATCTACCTTAAAAATAACTCCTTGTTTGTTTGTTTTGTTGGATGTAATGCAGGTTGATCATCTGAACTCATATATCAAGTAGTTTTTAACATGATTCAAAGATTCTATGAAAACTTACTGATATCACTGAAAGAACTGGTCTTCTCCCAGTTAACTCCATAGCTGACAGTTTAATAACTAATGGATATTAAAATATTTACAAGTTACAAGAGAGCAAAAATAGCCTTTTATCCACCTCAGGTAAAATTCAAGGAGCACATCAGATCATCTGCAAACATCAAGTTATCCCAAAGAAGTGGTAGCACTACATTTAAAGTGGGAAGCCATCTGCATGTAGGTATTTTGGAAATTGCTGCTGCTGGTTATTTTAATTGGCTTTTTTTGTTGTACTGCTGAAGCACAGTAACTAAGGTCTGTCTACACAGCAGTGGAAGCAGCCTGCAGCCAAAATTGCTAAAATAATGTCAATTAATTATTTAACCATATTGTAGCCAAGAGAAAGAATTTAAAAATCTTTACTACTACTACCTTAAAAAAAAACTTCTACAAACAAAAAAATGGAAAACAAAATACATTCATGCTCTTTTGGTAAGCCTTACAGTAGTCTTCCATTCCTCTGGAAAGTCTCTCTCAAAGAATGAGACTATTATTTCAAAGGAAAGAGTACCCTGCCCATGGTGCTTCTTGCAAAATCCATCTCTGCTTTATCTCGGGATTTATTTATTTTTCTGTTAATAAAAGGAATGTAATACTTCTTTACTTAACTTAACCTTGAAAGCAGCAGAGGTGATTTAAATTTAATTAAATTTAGGAAAATTAATCAAAAACACAGGATCCGTAACTCTAGTCAGAACAGATATTAAAATAATTTCAACTTTCTACACAAGGACAACAAACACTGTACCACATCCCAAGACTCAAACCATATAGGAACTACAACTTTTACTCAGACATACATCAGGCTGTTTCATAGCTTCATGTAAGCACTAGGAGGAAAATATGCATTGTTACTTCCAATTAGTACCCTCTGCACTCTAGGGAAAGGAGCTGCTCTGTTGTTTGTTAGCTATACAGTACCTACAAACCACATGAAATTAGCTCTGCATTTAACAGAAGTGATAAATAGGTAATAGTTCATACGAATTTTCAGCATATTCTCATGAATGCTTCAAAATCCTAAAGCAATATATTCTGAAAAACTAATTTCATCAACAGCCCAGATTAGTTCCACTAAATTTCAGGAACATAAGTGAGACACAAAAGCTACACAGGACACCACCTCCACTCCCTTTGCAATGGGTGAAGAAAGAAATGTAATGGTAAGGAATCCAAATCACCTCTGGCAATCTTGCTTTCTTGTTATGTTCCTAAACCTCCTCAGAGTGCCTAAAATTCGGTGGGATTATTTACGCCCAAATATTTTCATTTTCTCCTCTAGTGAAGAGTCTATGTACTTTTGCTAAACATAAAGTGCTTTTAAACATCTGAAGAGTTGAAAAGATTATCCTTAAATGTACTCACTGCTAGGAAAACAGTGAAAATTTCAAGGGTGGCAAAATTTGAATAAGATTTTTTAAAAGGACTCCATACTTATGTAAAATTGCTTTCTTAAGCAAAAATAGGCTATTAAAAATGTTAAAAGGTTCCTTCCATTCCCAGAAGAGTACAGTTTGTCCCTGCTTCTACAAGATGAAACTGTAGTAGGCCAAAACACACTTATAAAAGCACTACTTACACGGAAGAGATCTATTTAGCAATTGGTTTTATTCTCATTATAAAAAAGTAGGAAATTTTGCAAAAGAATATTCCTAACTGTAGTGATTCTATGCATCTTACATTTAATTTCCATTATTAGGACATTATGCCTTCAGAACAAGATTCCCCACTTACCTCAGAGATGAGTAGAGCTATAGCATGTGTGAAACATATATTTAATTTAATATGAAGACAGATCTTCATCTGAACAAATTTAAAATTCCAAACGTTCAAAGAGGAACCTTTTCCCCCCCATTTTTATGAATCTATGATGGCACTGATGTATCAAGAAAATATCCTTAAAGAAGTTCATGAAGGAAGAAAGCATACACGTGGTTAATTTCTGCCTTGCCAGATAGTTCAAAATGTAGTACTTTACAGAGGGAAGAGTAATCTCTGCTAAAGGGAAAATTACACAATAAGTGATACCATATGCAGTATTTCAGAATAACATTCTTCAAAACAACAGAATCTGTCTAAACATTTTTAGGGGGAGTGGGAAGGACATGGTACTATGGTAGAAATCAGAACTAAAAAGGGTAGAAGGAGAACAGATATCCAGACCACCCCATTGCCCAGAGGCACTTCCACCAAGGATGGATACAGCTTTCACGGAAACAGCTGCAGATGCTGTACAGACACCTCTGTGGCATGAGGTGTAGGGAGAACATCACCACCACTACCACACCAAGCAGAGTGAAGCACAGCTCTCTGCCTCAAGAGTTAAAAGTTCATCGAGTCAAGAGCAACGATGAGAAACAATTATTTGCTCTGTCTCAGTAATTGACGCGTCAGCAGCGGACACTTTTGCCGTTCAGTTAAATCCCAGCAATTTCCCTCCCTCTTTGATCCCCACCCCACACCCCTTCAGCACTCATTTCCTTTGATAAAGCAGGGACAAATTTAAATAACAGGTATAAAGCTAGAGGTCATAGACCTTAAATCTCAAAATCAGCTAAGTCTGCCTAAGCACTTCACTTTTAATAAGTTATGAAGTTGCCATTCTTAAATTTAATAGAGTCCAGTGTGGTTTTACTGAAGTCTTTCTTCAAAACCTCAGAGACTGTTTTGCCCTCCTAGGTGTTACAGCAAGGGAAGAATGACTTCTTTCCCTTCTTTAAATGAGAAATTAAGCCCTCTATTCTCCTCTCTTTAGTTTTGGGAACTGACAAAAATTCTATTTTTCCTAAATGTTACTTCTTTCCTGGGACTGCCACAAGCTATAGCTTGCTATAAGCCTGAATGCTTTAATTATATACACTTGTTAATTTCTCATTTGTAGATTTTAAAGCTTAGGCTCATTTTTGATGGAAATGAAATTCAGATTTCTTCCTCAAGTGAGAAGAAGTATTTAGGGATTATCCTTCCCTTTAGTATATCCATCTTAAACTACAGTTCTCAGCCATCCAGAGGACAGAATTTCACAAAGTTCTCAATATTGCAAAAAGGGGTAATGACCTTCAGTGAAAATAAATCTTGTAACTTCTACTAAATTTATTCACACACACACAAAAATCGGAACAGGTAGTAATTTCATAATGATCATGCCTATGTTTCTATGATGCCTTTCTTTTAACTTGCATTATCTTAAGACTACTAAAAATACAAGACTTCTGAGTAAATTATTTAAAAACTGAAATAGTTTTTTTGAAGTAATATATCAAAACAAGACAGTTTGAAACTGCTGGAATTTTTCCTCTCTTTTCACGGTCTCACGCTGTTTATAAAAAAACCAAACCCTTTTTAAAGTATGTGATGCTAAGTCTCAGTCTAATTTTTCTCCATTAATTTTAATATTGATATCCATTGTCCTTGAATTTGTCTATCATTCAAGCAGAAACCCAACTCTCAGCAAATAAAATTATCTTAATAACTGAATACCAGAAGAGAAAACAGCCACAAATAAGCCATGCAGGCACAAAGCCGGAAGGCAGACAAATGTGCCCTTCTGTAACGTATTTCACTGTAGTATAACATAATGTCCCATCACATGACTTCCAGTCATAGTAATTGCTAAAACTGGTCACCACGTTTATAGCCTAATGATGCTTTCCCTTCTCACCCTGAGAAAGCTTGCAAAAGCTGAAAGCACACTACAAATGACAGGAGCAAATAATACTTCAGTCCACATAAACCTAATCGTAACACTTCAGCAAAACTGAATTATTAGTTCCATTACTAAACCTGGTGTTCAAAAGGACTTAAAGGGTAATCTTTCCATCCAGCATTCAGAACAAATGCACATTTTTTTCTTTTCTCTGAAGCTACTGCAGCTCAATAAGTATTAAATAGGCTGATCTGTGAATGAAGAAAAATAGTTTTATGCCATTTTTTTTTGTTTCACATGCTCTATTAGGCATTCAGGAAAGCAACTCAGCTTTAACAAAAAAAAAGATCACCTATTTTAGTCACCAGGCAAAAGAAACACGAAGTATGAAAAGTTTTAATCTGGTGGGTTTGGTATTTTCTTCCATTATTCAACAGCTAATTAAAGATAGAGTAATCACAGAATCAGTCAGGTTGGAAGAGACCATAGTCGGTCATCTGGTCCAACATCCCTGATCAAGCAGGGTCTTCCTACAACACACGGCACAGGACTGCATCCAGATGCAGACCTTCCCAATAAAGATCAGAACATAAAGCTGGCATGCATTTCATCAGTCTTAACACAATTTATCTTTTTTTGTACTTTCTTTCTTTAAAATTGAGATGAAAACCAGAAGATAACCAGCAGCTTACTTAGTGTTAACAGATAAAATGTAAAGTTCAGCCCTACAACACTAAATAATGAGCTTAATAGTCAGGCTTAGTGAACACAGACCCACAGATGTTAACAGCAGTATTTTCAAAACCAAGTCCTACTGTACTGGTTTTGAAGGATTAGGCCATAACTGGGTGAAAAGTTTAATACGGCGTAAATAACATCAGCTCAGTAGTTTCCAAAGTAGTTCAAAACAATAGGCCAAGCACAGTCTCTGCAGATTGTATCTAAATTACTCAAGACTTGATGCTCCTGCAAACTACCTAGAGATCCCATTAAAGGCAATGATTTTTAAGATAAAAAATAAAGCAATAGCTTACACGATACCATCTCTTTGGGAGCTTTATGTTGTATTTGGGCAAACAGGGGAGCATAAGATCATTGATATCTATCTACAATCTGAACCTTGAACAAAGACTGAATTAAAGGAATGGATCAAAATCAGGCTAAAACCTTTATATGCACCAAATGAAAAAATAAGCTTTGATAATCATCAGAAAATCTGGTAAACCGCTTCCTTGCCTCATTTTAAGGCTGAAAAAATTGTGGAGTGCAGCTGGGAAGAAAGGCAGCAAAATGAAAAATCATCAACCAGCAGAAAAGTATCAGTTGAAATAGCAGAACGCCATGTGAACAGCTGAAGATTTTGGATGAAACCATTTGTGCAAATGCCTGTTTGGGATCTTTTCATGGCTCTTCCCACTAATGGGAATGGGATGGGAGGAGACTGCATCCCCATCTCTTCCCTCCGTTCCTGACTAGCATGCAGGTGTGTGTCATAAGGAAGACATTTTGCTTCAGGGTTCATTGTCCAGAAGAATGCCAAATGAAAGGATGACGCTGAGACAAACACATTTAAAAAAAGTATTCCTTTGGATGTTTCAAGTCATTCAGTATGAGTGAAATTCTATTTACTATAAAAATACTAGTGAAATACAAAACTGAACACATTTTGATGGGTGGCTGCTCTAGGAGATGGCATGTATTTTTAAGATCCTGGATTCTGATGTGTTAAAGGTTGGCCCTTTCCGGCCTAAAAGATACCTCTGATGAGAGATTCCTATACCACAAACCAGTTACAAACAGAATAGTTAGAAGACTGCTAAAAGACATCATTTGAAAAGCAGTTTGTGAGCACTTCTTCAGGAACTCAGCCTGAGATAAAAGGCAGATGACAATCCACTCTATTTGCTCAAATTTCCTGAGTGCATCTCTCTAAGCACTAGGGGTTTGCACATGCCCTTGGCTAGAGTCAAAGCAGAATGTGTGCTTCTGCCATAAAGTTTTATTAGGAGAAGGTGGATGCACTGCCTGAAATCCAGCCTCGTAGATAACATCCAACAACAAAAAACCTTCTAGAGCATACAGTAAAATGAGTTCAGATTGGTTTTCTTAAGAACACACCAACATCAGAAGAAACTGCAGGTCTGTTCTTTTCCTGCTACAATTGCCCAGTCTGGCCACTACTGTACCAACAGCTGTACAGCTCTGTAACTAAGTTTAAAAGTTTAACAAGAGCTGGGTCAACTCTGAAAATGAAGCTAAGTTGCCTCCTTTTTTACTTTTCAGAAGACTTTATCCCACGCACTTAGCTTTACAGCTGTCCCAGCTGTTTCCACACTGATCTATATATTTATTTTAATAAGGTGAGTAAATAAAAATGTGTAACAGTATAGTACAAGGGAAACATCGTTCCAGCTCTTCACTATTTCCAGCAATGACAGTGCTTAAGTGTGAAGGCTCAAAACCAGAAAAGAGACAAGTTTGGTCAGAGAGTCATTGCCCTCAGCTTTTTCCTACACACATTATTCCCTCCCCTTCAAGGTCCCCTCAAAGTACAGTACATATTCTATAGTGTCCTTCTATGGTCAGGATACATAACTGAACCAAGCCTATACAATATACATGACTTGGGTGCAATAAATGACACAATACAAGTGTTTTGAATTCCTCACTCTGCATATATGGCTATGTTTTAGTACGGCATCCACATTTACATCATAATTTCCACGGGTCTATATAAACATGCATGAAGATAAACAGGCACTCTTCCCATGCAGAACTGGAAGAATTCACCCAGAAGCTTTGCTTTGTAAATTATTTCAGATGCATTTTAATGAAGCCATAAAAGATATTAGCAAGTGTGCTGGGAACCTTAGTTTTAAATTATTATGATCTGTTACTCCAACAGAAGTTATTAGTATTATTTAGCCCCACTGGTGTACTTAAAATGAAAATAGTTTAAAGTTTTTTTCAATAGGTTTTGTCTCTATAATAATTTTTCCAGAATACCCTTCCTGTTTATCCTGTTGGTCTCTAGATTTGCATACACAGAAAGACACCAAAATAACCCTGGCTTTCAAATTATGCTATCTTTCAGAATAAAAAGTAAGCAGCAATCTAAGAATGCTTTATTAACCTCTTCACTCCAAATTACAGAAAGATTCATTCATAAATTAAACAGCATGTCAAAAAATTCTAAAGAAAGCAACATCCACCCTTGCTTTTACCATTTTATGATTTCAGAATCAAACAAACCCCCAGTAAACTATTAGTTGCTGCAATTCTTAGCAGTTCCATTAAAATAATGCTCAAATTTGTTGAAAGAACATATTCTAGAAAGCTTTCCATGCTGCATATATATACAACAAAACAGAAACAAAGCTTTTCATGTCCTCTGCAAAGGGAAGAAACGACAAATTCAGACAGATTCAGCATAGCCTTGCCTAGGACAATAAAAGAGTACATATGCAGGAGGGCCTCTGCAGCAACCAGGTGGGAGGTAGAGCTAACAGAGCTTGCTGAGGGAAGGCAGATGTGCGGTCAGAAACGCCACGGCAAGCTTGAACCCAATCCCAAACCCACCCTCCAAGGGCAGTTCTACTAACAGAACTAAGTCTGTGTCTTTCAGGACCTTCATCACGCCTTCAAATTTTTCAGGACATGTTTTCCATAGACATAAAACTAGATGCAACACTCCAGCACTGGTCTTATTATTTAAACCATGTTTCTCTCCTCTCCATTCCCCTCCCCTCCTCTCTCCTCTCCTGCAGCAGCCCTTCTTTACGCTGCCCTGCACTTGAATCCCCTTTGTCTAGAGGACCTTCCTCACAAACCTCCAAGTCTTTCCTCAGCCACACTTTTACAAGATAAAATTTTTCCATTCTGCACACACATCCAGCATTCCTTGTTCTTCAACACACGCACACAAAATGCGTTCTAAGAGACTCATGTTACCATGATCTCAGCCATGCTTTAAACTTCATCCTTTCTTCATCAACCCAGCAATCACTGAACTATTCATCATTTGCCACTATTGCTTGTATGTTTACACACAGACAACTGACCAAAACGGCAAGCACATCACACCTGATGCAAACACCGGGGGAAGCCCCCACAAGCTCTCAACCAATTGACTGTGGCCTCCTGCCATTACTTCTGAGTGCTGGCAGCTCACCAGCTCTTTCTCCATTTTCTTGTTACTGTGCAGTCCTAATTTTAAAATTAATTTTAGTTGAGTAACAGTAAATCAAGGACCTAACCAAATTTAAATGTTATCTATATAAATAGTGTGCTTCCAATTTGACAGCCAAGACACAAAAACAAAACAAGTAATACACTGCTTCAGGTTAACAATTTCCTTTTGGCAAGAGCGTAAGTAATACAAAACTGGTCTAGCAGTAAAGTAAGTGATGCAATCTTAATTGGAGGCAGCGTAACCAGCTCCTCACACAATGAGAGCAACACACCGCCTACTGAACAATTTCTATGGCATACATATTACATGAAAGATCTATGGTTTTAAACATAAGCTTTTAGACACAATCACTTTTAAAAGCAGACAAAACCACGGGGTCAGAGTTTAAGCAGAGATGGGGATATGGTAAAGCCAAGTATGGAAATGTCCTCCACACTGACTTGGTATAGTGACAAACTGAAAATATAGGTAACTTAAAAAAAAAGTTTTAAACATGTTCAACTTCAAGCTACAGAGGAGTCTCATCAACAAGCTCTGGGTCTGAGAGGCTTTAAGATGTTGGTGACCCAGGTGCTTAATCTCCTGCCATGGTTTAGGACGCTGTATGAAAGGACAACAAAAGGGGATATGTTCTGTGCCTAGGACCCAATTCCCAGCCTCAGCATCAGCACACGGCACTCTAAAAGAAATGTGAGTTCAGGTGAGGGAAGTGAACTGAGGTGCAGGTATTGCCAGCTCTTCTGTACAGACTGCAGTTGAGGGGTGGGAAGAAGCGACCAGCTGGCAGCATCTGAAACTACAGCGTTTAAGGCTTCCAGAGCACATCTGTCAGAGCAATTTGTGAATAAATTTCAGCATAAGAGTTTGTAGAATTGAGAACTTCATATGTAAAGATTACAATGAAAACACAATAGATAAAAGCACAAAAAGCTACAAAGGCTGATTGATAATGTAAATGTGAGAAAGAATTATCATGGGTAAACTTAACCTTTTCTTCATTTATACCACACAGAACAGCCAGAGAGAAAACAATTGAGACTTCGAAATCTACATTTTCAACCCAATCTGTTTCCCCAATATAACAAACAGTTCATGACATAAAAGGTTATTATTTTGTTCCACTCTTTATTTTATTTCAATAGAAATACATGAGGATTAATTTAACTTTCTGGCTAGAGGCAACCAACTACAGACGATGCAACGTCATTTTTATTTTGCTGTCTTACCTAAGACTAGAAATAACAGCATTAATAAGTGACAACAAACTTGTGGAGAATGGTGTGCTTCAGCTTGCCCTCTGGATTTTAGCTTTCCGACTATCATTCCCAACACTAACCTACTGCCAACATCTGCTCTTTTCCCCACTCACACTTGTCCTTCCTGATATAAGTGACTTCTTCACCATAAGTTTCTGCTGTCAGAACACTGTTTCCCTATTTATTCATTTTACCAGCTCAACATCTAGTCCTGGATTTCTACTGCACCCTTCTTTTTTTATCGCCCATCCTTCTTTACAAACCCTTCTGGGTTTACATTGGCTAATTCATCAGCCTTTCTTCCCAATTCTGCCTTGTTTTTGATTGTAAAACATACTGAGTGAAGGATGATGACAAGAACAATCACAACACATGAATGAACAATATTCTGATGATGTGTGAATTATATTTAAAACTGCGAAAAATCTCGGGACACAATAAACTGTATTGTGCAAAGCTCCACTGTATCACTGCAGTGTGTGTTTAGAAAGACAGAATCGAACTTAAAAATTCACTAATGCTGATTTTTAGCCCTGTGACTAAAAAAACGCGAAACAAATGAGAAACAAAGGAATTAGCATTGTCCATGTCAGGAATGCCTCAACTATTTACCCAACCCACTGATTACAGGGGTATCTGTGCGCAGCTAGTGATATAAAAGCACATGGGATTCCATGACATTTTCCCATGACCTTCAAACATAATTCTGAAGAATAAAAATGTATCATGAATCATAGGCTGTTGCAGATAATTCTGCGATATTAAAGCTGCATTAATGCAAGTCCTATTTGAAAACACACATGCAAGAACTTGCTATTCTTCCATAGCCATACCAGTGACCATCTACGTCTGTCATTACACGAAACAACAGCTCCTTCCTCCACAGCAAACACCACAGCTTTTCTGGAACTATCTTTCCTTCTTCGCTTCTTTTCTAAAGGAAAAAAAATTGTTACCTGCTTATTTTGCATGTCAAAAAATATTTCAAGAATAAACCTGATTATTAAAGAGCTACAAGACACACTCTTTCTTCATCTCCTGTACCAACAATGCCATGAGGTTTATGCTGTACATAATACCGCAATGATATATGGGACCATCAAGTTTGTTAACTAAAAGCAGTTTCACTGTGCCTGTGATTGATAAACTATAATAGTATTAAAACATTAAAAATGTTAATCTTTGTAATAATCTTCTGAAAAAATTTTATATTAATTTAAACCATGGATCATTTTAATATTTAATCATTGCAGACTTCACTTGCAATGAGGATAGCCATTCACTGAAAAGCACTTCATTTTTTATTTTGAAAAATGATCAGCTAGTATTTATTCTGTAAATCTCTTCACATTTTTTCCTCAAGCAAAGTAAACCTGCAAGCAAATGAAAAAATCCACAAGAGCAGAAAAATTTAAGGCAGAGTTCGTGTCAGAAAACTTTGACTTTCGCATTCCTGTTTCACAGGAGTAGCTGCATTACAACAGTAGGATTGTATAAGAGTCGGAGGATTGGGGCAGACTCCTACTGCAAATGGAAATCACTGGCTTCTTTGTCTGCACCTTACAACCACCTATGCTGCATTCTCTTTACATATTTCATATCGTGTAAACATAGTAATTCGCTTTTTCTCCCCAAGTACTTAGCAGAGTGACTTGGCTCCCCACAATGATATTAAACTGATTTAGGTTTTTTAACAGGCAACCCAATTTTGTAACGTTAGCCCACTCCTATCCTCTCCTACAATTCACAGCTTGCCTTGTTTAAAGAAAATTTAGATTAATATGGAAATATCCCAAAGAAAAAGCCCAAAAACTTCCTAGTTATGATAAAAATCTCACAGAAACTCTAAAATTCTAACTGTGATTAACAGTAACTAATCTTGATGCTATCAATTAATTTTGAAAGGTATTTAAAATTATCTAACCCAAACTAATTCATGGTCTAGAGAAACAAATTTCACAGGAAAATGCAAGGACAATATCTTTACTGCGCTGCAAAAATATAATCCAAAGAAAACAACCCTTGTCTTGTTTTCTACGTAGTGTGGATGTTTCCGGGAGCTACTGCCATAAAGTACACTGAGCTTCAGTTGCCCTTCAGACTGGGCTGCGGGAATTTGGCTGAAATATTTGAATTAAGCAAATCCTAGATACCCTGGGCAGTACCACAGGTTAATATATCAGCTTACATGACTAGACTTCATTCTGTATTTTTGACCAATAGTGAGGTAGAAGATTTTCAAACTGACACACAACCTGGCTTCCTTAGCCAACAAGGCTGCAGAGTCTAACAGCATGAGCTATGAAATCAAAGAACTGCCAGAAGCGAGTGTGGCATCTTTAAATGCATATAAACTTACTCTGCGTAGTTCAAATTCCTGGGAAAAAACCACAACCAACCAACCAAAAAGCAGTAATAAAGGTACTGCCTTTACTCCCAATTTCATGAAGAAAGTATGTATCTCCTTACATATTACCCTTTGCTAAAGTATGTTCTTAAGGAAAGACATATGGAAAAATCCTAGTCATTCAATGTGATGCAGTAATAAATTCTGGAACTCAGTTGCTTGTATCTGAAATGGAAAGCACAGTCCTGTTTATATGACTTTAAAAATACCACATTTATGTCTTTGTATGGAATTCGAGACTTAAAGCTAATTAAATAAGGAATCTTACCACTGTTAACCTGCATCTCTGCTTTAGTAATCTGATTTGAAGCAATCTTTCAAAACCTAGATGTCTGAAGAGCTCCCACATTTGCATTGAGAAAGTATTTTCTATATTGTTTTTGCAGATACAAAACACTATTTTAGGCACAATAAGAAGTCAGTTGTAGAACATTGTGGTAATCTCTTCTTGGCTACATAAATCAAATTCACAGAATTCCCAGGATTGTTGATGGACCTCTTGAGGTCGTCTACTTGTGCTCATCTATTCCTGCTCAACCAGGTTTAGCTAGAAGACTATACATAAATTATATCTGAAGTACACTTACACCTTTCCAACTTCCATGAAGACAGAAAAGAAGTCCTAGAGAGCAAACTGCATTAACTCACCATGAAAAATAATGATGTCAACAAAAACATTGGCCAAATTTTTCTTTAAGTGAGCTATTTTCTGAACAATGAAGTTTGACCCCAACATATTTTGTACCAAAAAGCGAAGTGATTCAGCCAAGGCTGACATGCCAAACAGTACTTAAGTTCCATTTTCCCTGTATCTGTAGAATTTTGTTTATCTCTTGAACATTAATTTATACAGTTTTCCACTACAGAAGTCACATATCAATAGCAAAGGCTGGATTAGAACTCACTATATCTTTAATAGCAGGTACCTTTCCATTCTGATTAGCTCTTTAGGAACGAGCCTGGGCCCCAACAGGAAGGAACTCAAATCCTATGACATGTAACTGAATTACTGAGTGTGAAGGTGTGTGCTGTATACACAACCCAATTACACCATAAGTTCTTTCACAGGGGGTTTCTGATACTACTATGATCTGTCCTTGTAACTGTGTGGGCTGATGGAAGGTAGGGCAGCTTGCGAGCCACCTGAACAGCGTGGCAGAGAACCCCCTGCCAACACTTCACATTTAGAAGTTTTGCAGCTCACATATTCTCACATATTTCTGTCCAGGATTTTCTGAGCACAGGCATGACCAGAGTACTCTGCAGAGAACACAAAGGAGTCCAATGTACCCGGAACACATCACGCCTGGAAGGCAAACATAGCCAGCTCAACAAGTCCGTGTTGGATCTGATTTACTGCACACCCACAGCCAGCCAAACACATCCAGCAGCATTACACGGCCCAGTCTCACTGCGCGTGGGGGGTCAGCACACAGAGCAGCGGATTGTCCAGCTCCAGACACCCTAACACGCCACACGAGACGGGATTTCATACACACACCCAACCACACTGCACAGGCCAGCAGCATGGGAGCAGTCGTGCTCACTAAGGAAAACCGCGAGCTATCCTCGCATGGAGGCATCGCAGGCTTCGGCCAGCTCGGCCCCGCTGGCGTGCCCAGGCCAAGCCTCGAACACGACCCCGCCGAGGAGACCTTGGTGAGGGGTTTGTCTCCCTCCAATTTGGCCGCCTGGTGAGGATCGTACTTCTCCGAGCACGGAAAAGCAGCCCTGGCAGTCGAGGTGTCTCAGTGCGGTGAAACGGAAAACCAACCCCGACCCCAGGGCAGCGCAGAACCACGACTTTTCCCGCCCACGCCCAAAATGGCGGCAGCGGCGCCGACCCCCTCCCACCTCCAGCCCCTCAGCCCGGGGCGGGGCCGCCCGGATTGACAGCGCGCTCCGGCCAATCGCGGGGACGCGCGCTTCCCGCCGGCCAATGGCAGGGCGGGCCGGCGGCGGTCAGCGGGCCGGCCGCGCGCGCCGCCNCCTCCTCCCTCGGCGGGGCGACTTCCTGTGCTAGCGGGGCTCCCGCCACCTCCTGCCCGAGCGTCCCCGCCTCCCGGTCCCGCCCGCTCTGCCCCGGCTCCGCGGCGCTTGCGGTGGCGAGGTGCCTGCTGGCTGTCAGTGGCTGTCGAGTGTGTCGCAGGGTTTTCCAGGGAAGATGCTTTGAGGGAGGCTGAAAGCTCAGTTCTGGAGTGTTTCAGCATACCCCACTCACACCCTCCGCTCACTTTTTTACCACTGAATTTCCTGCTTGTGTCAGAAATGTTGTTCCAGACTTGTAGAGCGAAACGCAATTAGCCACCTTCACATTGTAGAGTCACAGGATGGTTTGGGTTGGAAGGGACCGTGAAAATCATCTAGTTCCAGCACCCTGTCATCCTCACTCATCACAAGCCCACTTCAGTGGGAACTTACATTCAAAGTCCTAAAAACAAAATACATGGGAAATTATGAACTCCAGCAGGTCATTCTTTGGCTACCTTGAGATGGTGCTGGGCCTTCTTGTAACAGATAATTCCTTTACTTCTGTGCAAGAAGCAAGCCACTGACTTTAGGAACAGCTTACTGATTAGTATTGCAAGTGCATGCCTTAGTTCCTGCAAAATGGCACTTGATAACCAAGTGTAACACTGCTCTGTAAGGAAACGCACACAGAAAAAGAAATATTTTTATTTGTTTATCTCTGCAACTTTGGAAGTGAAAGCCATACCCAGCTGAACTTTCCCATCTTTCTAGGTGGCTTGCATATACAGTGGAGAATGAGCCTGCAGAAAAGTTGATTAATCACAGTTTGTGTCTGGCATGCATACCAAACCACAATTTTCTCCAGTCATTTCTATAGCAAGCTTAATAGATGCTTTAAATGATACAGCTTTCTTACAAGGATAGCCTGTCCTCATTTCGATTGACAAGACAAAATACTTCTTTTGCACCCTAGTATTTTGTCAAGAAATCTCATGCTAAGGGTATTTAGCTGCTTTGAACGTGGCAGGTCACTGGACATAACCTTACATTCTCTTCCCAAGAAATCTTGTGCCCCTCTGGGACTGGAGTTGCCACAACCACCGTGGGCACCTTCTCTGATTTTTCTGACTTCTGTGTTCAGAATTTTCAACAATAATTTTATTTCATCTGTACTCCTAATGGTAGGGGAGGAACCATATATGTGTAAAATATTTTAATACTTCATTTTGATTCCTTGATTGTTTTAATGTGATTCACTTAAAACTAAGTCATGATTATGCTCATAGATGTTTGAATATAGCGTTATGTAAAAAACAGCAATCACATTCAAATACACTTTACATGTGGTTTTTGACTATGGAATCACAACCAAAAGAATCCCATGAAGAAATAGCAGGATCAGTATTCTTGGCTACATTATTTTGTATTATCTGAACCACTGTTGAGGAGTTTGTCCTTGTGAGTCCTAGTAGCAAAATACATCTGGTTCTAGTTCAGTTTCACCTAATTTGACCTAATGACAGTATTCATTTCACTACTGATTTGTTCTTCTAAGTAATAAACCAGTGTATGCCCAGCAGCCTCAATACTTAATCTGTAAAGAAGCCATAAGGAATTACGACTTCATGAAAAGGGTTCTATAAGCACTGAGATGTTTTCACCATTTTAGTTTCACTGTTTCATGTCTTCATTCTTAATCCTCATTTTATGGGAAAATTATTTGTTTCCCACTGCAGTTCTTTTTCTGCAAGAAGGGATTCACGCTGCTCAGAATGGAATGGTCAGAAGGGCAGTTGATGTTTAGACAGTGAAGTGCTACTGACAAGCTTGCTGGGTTTTGTGGGATTAGAAGCAGCCTGGGTGGAGTATCTGTGTCCTAGGATATTTTTAATCTGTTTCTTAGAGGTAGTAATAGAGGAGGGGTACTATTACTGTTACATGACTGTAACTGAAATGTATATCAGTCAGAGAGGGATTTTTGTTGATCTTGCCAGACCCATCAATTTACTGTCGTATCTCTGGATCAGATTAGTGTAAACCTCTAAGTGTATTTTTAAATTACGTAGTTTTATTTCACAATTTTTTTAAGGAAATGTATCAGCCATTGTTTTCAGTGACTGTCTTTTCCTGTTTTTCCCCGTGTTTTCATTCTTTTACAAAACCTTTAGCTTCTTCTGATAACCTGACAAGAATCTGTCCTTTTTTGTTTTCATCATATGCAAAGATTTTTAAGTTTATGATTTGTGAAACTTTTTTTAACAGAAGTGTAGTTAAGCCCATTGAAAATAGGTTTCCTTTTTTATTTATCTTTCTCAAAGCTCCAAGAAGCAGTTCCTGAGCTTTTAAAGTTTTGTTAGTTTAGGTAAAAGTTGGGAAACGATGCTCTACATCTTTGTTCCAAGTTGATAACACAGATTAAATTAACATACAGAAAACTATCTCCCCAAAGTGCAACAACTTGTCTACTGTCTAACCTGATGTCTCCTGATGTATGTCTGACCAAGTTAAGCTCAAAGATGGGAAATAGTGTTCTTAATTATTTTTGTTCTATTAATTTTGCAATCACCAAGTAAGAGTTTTGTCCTATCTCTTATCCTGAGCTGTAGCCAATGTTGCCAATAAAACATCTATTTGATTTGGGCTGCTATTCAGGCTAACATTGAAACTTTCAGGTAACACCTTACTTCAGAACTTCTAAAAGGTACAATATTCCCCATCTAACCACAAAACTAGAACTCTCTTCATGCTCCTGTCACTTCCTAACAATGTAATTTCTGGTGGCTTTGACAGATACAGTCTTGCTCTTTTCATATCCAACCAGAACTGCTACTGAAAGAAATAATCTCCTTAGCTCATCCCTTTATCCATGTAATTCCTCACTTTGCACCTCTCCAATGTCTCCCATCTCTATGCTGGCTCTGTACACACTTTGCCTTCATTTTCAAATCCTTTCTTCCTATCCTGTCTTGTTTCCACTTAGCCAATATGTCATTTCTTGCCTCTGCCTAATAAAGAATTCTGGTTCCACTACTTTTTTTTTTTTTTTTTATGAACCCAGTTTTGCTTTCTCCACGTGTCACCGTTTCTCTCAAATCCATCCAAAAGAGAGCTACTGTAACTTCATGCTGCTGGTGTGCTGTGCCTACTCCTATCACGCTTCTGTACTTAGTATTTCTGCCTCTTAGTTCATGTCTAGTCTGACATTTCAGTTCCAATTTCTTCAGTGCAGATCCCTTCCTCTTGCTGTATGTTAGATTAGTGGTTGACATCACTATCCCTAAAATCAGGCATTCCTAAAATCCCTGCAGCATAGCCCCAGACAACTGTCCTTACCCATGCTTCCTGTGGGGGTAGAAGGGTTGTGGAGCCCATCCTCTCTCCTTCCAGCCTTCCAGCTGAAAATCTCAACATGATGTCAGTCATGATAGATGGTGCATTTTGTGACACAGACGGTCTGCCATTAGGACAAACTCATTTCACTGAACCGTCTGATGGTAATGACTTTCAGTGACAGACTGACCTAGGCTGGCTCAAGTCAGCGTGCTGGAGGTGAAAGGCTTCATATTCCATTACCAGGACTCTGGGCCATCAAGTCTGTTCCATCCCACCCCTACTTAATCTGTATTGATAGACTTGGTAGCATTTTCCTAACTGCCGTCATCCATACAGATGTCTGCCGTTGTTTTGTTGATGCGGTCAATCAATACTACATTAAATGTTACCTTCAGTTTACCCTTAATTGTCTAAAGTAGATGTGATGTTTTCATTATTTATACAGCTATGCCATTAAATTATGCATTCCAGATTAAAAGAATAAAAGACTTGTTTACATTATTATTATTGCTCTGGCATCAACTTTTGGATTTCTGTGTAAAGAAATTAATCTCCTATCGGAGGGGGAAATGGGGACTGACAAGCTCTAGCTCCTGTTGCCTCTGGGATGTAATTATGCTTGCAAATACAAAACCAGAAAAAATCATAAACTTAACACACTAGACACTCTTGAAAGTTTCATCTCAGCATGGAGCTATGTTTTAATTATTATTTTTCTCTGCATTGTTCAGATCGGCACCAACTAAAGTAAGTGCTTATCCTAGTTAATTCTTCATGAGACTTATGTCACTGGAAGATGCATTTAATTTATTTCCTTTTGCTTTCCTTAAGCTGGCATGGACTAAGTGGTTATCTATAAACATTCCACAAAGGTTTTACTACTTTAGGGCCAGATCCAAAGCCTGTTGAATTGGAAGCGTCAAAGGTCTTTGGAACAGGCCCTGTTACAAGACAGAAGTAAGCTGTGATTTGTTTGGGGACCTTGAAGAATAAAAAAGGAAAAACTCCTTATTTATATGCTACAATATTAACAGATTTCCTATATGATAGTACACGTGCACACATATCTGTATGTGCATGTCCTGATTGCAACTGAAGATAAATAGCATTATAATAAAATCTTTTTCTGCTACAATACTTGCAAATATTATTCTACGTAACACATCGTTGTTATACCTGAACAACTGTCATCTCTGTTGCAGGAGATTTTCTTTTTTACTGATTTAATTGCGTAATTGCAATCATGTACTTCATATTGGGGGAAATAGCATATTTTGAAAATTACTATGACACTAGTTTGGTTCGTTTTATTTTAGGAAGCTAACGTGCTAAGTATCAGTATAATAGTTATCTATTACAGGATCAAACAAAAAGCTCAGCTTCCAAGAATGAATGTGGATTTTGCAATGACAGAATTAACCTAAGACATTCTCTGCCTCCAGATATTAGTGTGGTCATCTAGGAAACAAAAACCTATTTACAATTTTATAAATTTATGTAATATATTTTGGGATCCATACTCTCCAAGTTGCATGATAATGCCCCAAATTACTAGGCTGATACAGTTCTCCTCAGTTTCCCACAGAAATCTCCTCCAGTTTGTATGAATATTAAAGTATTCTAGTAAGTCTGAACTTGAACTTAATTTTCTCCCGTCCCAGATGTGTGCCTTAAGTGAAATATGCAGTTTCCCACAGAAATCTCCTCCAGTTTGTATGAATATTAAAGTATTCTAGTAAGTCTGAACTTGAACTTAATTTTCTCCCGTCCCAGATGTGTGCCTTAAGTGAAGTGTGCACCATCTCCCTTTCTACACTACTGTCCCAGTAGCTGACAGGGAGTTGAACACATTAGTAGGATAAACAGAGAGCTTTTCGTCCTACACCCAGTTATCCAACAGAAGAATCCTTAGGATCCTCTCCTAGCAAGGGTGGGACCTGAAATCTCATCCTTGTTTCTGATGGAGTAGAAAGAGGGGAAGTGCTCCAACCTTTCATTTCTCCAGCCTTTTCCCCTGGCCTCTGGGATCTATGAATATGAAGGCTCATTTTGCTGGTAAAGACTGAGGCAAAGGTATCTCTTCAGTACCTCAACCTTTACCATGTCCTGTGTAACCAGGACTCCTATCTCGCTGAGCAATGACCTCATATTTTCCCTGTCTTCCTTTTGTCACCTAAACATACTTGCATGCTTTGCTCAGGATGTGCTTTGACACTGAGGCCATGGCACATGCTCTCTAACCCTCTAGAACAGTGTGTCCACATGCCAGCAACCTGTCAGTAATCATTCCTAGTGCATGATGACTTGTGCTTCAGGAAGCTTGAATCACGTTTGGGAGTAGTTTGGTGGAGAGCTGGCCAAACCAACACTGTGTTGGTGATTTTGTAGCTATTTAGTAGCACAAAGTGATCAGATTTGGCTGCTGTAAAAGAGATTAAACAGATGAACACTCTTCATCCTGGAAAAAAGATAACATGAGAAAGTAATTGCTTGCAGAGTGTGTAAGTAAGGAGCAATTGTTTGCTGCTCCTCAAAACTAAAAAAGAAGAGGACAGCAAGTGAAAAAAACCAACCCAGGCAGCAGGCTAAAAACAGGTCCTTGCTGGATTGTGGACCTGCTTTCTTGCTTTGCCTTCTCTGTGGTGATCAGTGGGCCCAGTTATCTCCCACACTCTGCCCATCATGACAGATGCCATGGATTTGGGTCCTGCTGGTGAAGGCAATTCCTGCCCTGCAGCTCCGTCCAGCTCCTGGCCACTGTGCCTTGTAGATGAGCCCTGCTTTTGTTCCTTTCTGACAGTAAATTCTTAATTTAGCCAGAAATTCCATGCCTCAGTGTATGGTAAAACTCTGTATATGTATAGATTTGCATCTTGAGTGGATAAATGTGGCATTCTTTTTATGAATCTTTTTTACAAAAGATTTTCTGTTAAAGTTGCTGCTATCAGAGTAGCATTTATATTAGTTAGTGATTAATACTACTTGGAAATATTTCTTCTCACTTAATGTTTGTTTAATGTAGACAGTGTTAAACTTTTATATAATTAATAAATTTTATGGACAGTTGACAAAATTATTCAATTATTTGATTACTTGATACAGACCAAAGTAAGTATGACTCCTACAGAGGTTTGTCTCGCTCCTTATGACATGTATGTCAGAGAAAGTTTAGTTTGTCACAGACAGCAGTACAATGGTGTCTACATTCCCCAGATTCATAGTTTACAGTCAGAAGTGAATGTTAGATCGTTTGATCAGATCTGTATGTGCTGTGCTATGAAAACTTGTCGGCTCACTCTTGTGATGAGTTTTGCTGAGCACAGGAACACAAGTCTGAACAAAATGTGCTGTACACTCTCCAAAGGAGCTGTGGAAATCCAGAGATGGAAAATTAGACATTTTTCTGCTGCAGTTTGTTCCTATGATTAATCTTGTAATTAAGATCAAAAACAGCCAAAAAAAGGTGTTCCTAATATCTCATCTGAATCTGTTTGATTCCCTCTTGCAGCCATTGCCTCTTCTTCTGTCTTTATCTATGGGAGAAGTTTCCAGCATCTTTTCACTTAGAAGGTACTTGCATACTGTAATCAGACCACAGTCTAACTCTACTTTTAATAAACTGAGATTTGGGAAGTTTTGCTAAGATTTCTTACCACTAGGCATTTCCTTCGGCTCTCACATAATTTTTACAGCTGTCTGCTGCAGTCTGCCTAATTTATCAAAATGCTTTCCAAAATACAAATGATAGAAGTGCATGATTTATTCCAAAAATGATCCCATCAGTGACAAATTCAGAATTAAAGCATGTCATTAACCCTGGAAGCTACTTTATTACATGATTTTATATCCAACAACTAAACATGTACTTTGTCAGAGCTTTGCTTTGGCAAACTGCATTGAATCATTTGGAAGCAGTGACCGTAATAGTTTCAAAACATTAGTTTTCAGAATAAAGCTTTCCACCTTTCTAAGTATCACTTGTAATTCTTTGTTTGGCTTCATTTAAGAATGGTTTAATGGTTCCAGAGCAGCAACGGATTCTTATCACTCTTTTAATTCCATCGTCAATGTTATTTGCTATCGGCCAACCTTTTTGTTCTCATTTTTTATCAAAAATGAGTTTATATTCCTAACTGGAGCTTTGGCAAAAACCTTAAAGCATCTGTGGCTCACTGTCATTCCCAGAAAAACCTTATTAGAAGTGTATCTTAAATAATAGCTATATTTTGGATTCACTGTCTATTTCTTAATATCTTTAATGTGTGCTCTATTGATTTGTTACTATGAAAGTCACCCTTCACCATTTCTTCACACAAACACAAGTGGACTGCCAAAGTTCCCTAATAAGTTTAATAACAAATGCACAATTAGAAAGCAGGTCTTTCGCTTGACAGCCTCTGCCTACTTGATGGCGTGCGCTGTGACTACAGTCCACTGAAGTGTGAGAGCAACTTCAAGACTGCCCCCTTGACCATGTTTGCTGCTGGTCCTTTTCCACTGTCAGGAGGGATGACAGCAGAAGTGGTGGCAAGTGCTCTGCAGCCACGCAGGCACCAGCTCACTCGCTGTGTGTCTGGCATGCTGTTCCTGGCAAGGCTGCCCATCCCAACACCTTTTCCCTTTGGTAGTGATTGACACAAGACAGAAGGATCCTTCCTAGAAAGATCCTGGCATCACCTGTGAGGCAAAACAGATGGGGTTTTTACACAGCCTGAATTCAAGAATAATGTGGATGCTTTTTCTGTCAGCACTTCAAACCACTAAAGTACAGATGTAACCCATGTTTCCTGGCTGGCCACGAGTCCAAAGATGTAAGGTAATTAGGTCCTGAATTCCCCTTTACTGAGATACAGCTTTATGGGTTTCATTCTCCCCTATGTCTAAATATTATTAAACCCAGAGTTTGGACACTGAATCTTAACGGCATAGTGGTAGACGGCATTCGCAGAGAGCATACCTGTTCTCCTCCTTTTTTTGCAGTCGTAGAATAAGATTAGACCAGTAAGAAGCTGGAGCTTCTCAAACCTTACAAATAATTGCCAAGCACTGTGCCAGTTAACTGAGACAATACTGAACCAAAATGATGCCGCTTCACACTGTAATGTTTTATTCTATCTGCTCTATATAGAGGCTCTTCTTGATGCTGCCTTGCTTTAATGGCTGTATGGATTTTAATTTTATTTTTTTAACGAGATTTGTATCAGAATGATCTAAATATAAGCTAAAATTACCTCAAAAGGGTATTCAAGGTTAGTACAGCCAAAGTGAGCCGTATTTTCAATGTCTTTATTCAAGTAAAACATGTACCGAAATGAAGGGCAGCCAGATCTGACTGGAATTGCTTCAACACATTTTGTAAATACATCATTACTAATACTGATAGTACTAATGATATGTTGAGCTATGCATCATATAAATATACAAGAAAGATATTCTTTGCCTGAAAATATCTGAAAATGAGCTTCATGTAACACTATGAGCTGGCTTCCAACAACTAAAAAGTGGACAGTTTCAAAGGGGGTCATTAGCTTCCAAGGAGATGTTAAAAGATGTCAACACCAGCGTAGGATAAAATATGAAAAAATGCCCTGTTACATAATAAGAAGCTGTTTCTTCAACATCAGGTGTAAAAAAAGTCTTGAGTAGCTCAAAATAACTGGAAAATTCATGGTTCAAGCCCAATCTGTATTTACAAATACAAACCTGGTTTCTCAAAAGATCAGGAATTAGGATTAACTTTCTGCTAGGAAATCTTTTCCAGGATAATTGAATTCTGTAGTGACAAAGAGAAAGTACATGCAAATAATTAATTAGCAATAATTCAGCATGGAGAATTAATACTTAGTCTACATAATAAGGCGAAAGGTAGTATAGCTGAAAACACTACTATTCTTAGTTATGAATATTTTTGTGCATATTATTCTTTCATCCAGTATCTAATATCTTCATTCTTACTGAAATATTATTAATTCCAGAGTTATATGCAAAAATTGTCATCCTGCAAGCATTTATGTATATGCTTTACGTAATAAAATCTAGTGCCAAGTTAAGAAAATTTCTAGCTTCTAGGGAGTTCAGTTCTCAAACACTTCTTTTAAAATTCAGCTTAAAATAAAAACATTTTTTCCTTCTTAACAGACTGAATATTTTCATCTTAACAGAATAAGTAATAAATTAATGTGAGATGAGGTAGGATAAGTATGAAGGCTGAAATGCTTCATTTACAGCTCTAACATGTTTTGAGAAAAATCTGATCAAAGGCATTTTATGAACAGAAATTTTCTATTTCCCTTTTAGGCTAAATTGTCTTTACCGTGCAAAGAGGAGTACTGCTGGGAGCAGAGAATCTTTTTTTGAAATCTGTTTTCCTAGAATGGCTGCTTTACTTTTTCAGTTTCATAGCCGTTAGTCTTTTTCTAGCACTAATCATGCAAGTGGTGTCATAAAAAGTAACTTTTTATATAAGTTTTAATCACATGTATTTCAAATCTCAAGTAGGCTGTTCAGACAAAACACTGTTTAGAAGACCCTATTATACCATGCAGTAGTGTGTGATGAGGAGATGCTACATTTATTTTAGGAGAGAAAGAAATCTGTATTTCATTTGTTACACTGCTAACTTCACTTTAGGTAATTGCATTCAGCTTTATTATTGCCCAGAGCAATAACTGATTGTTAGTTATTGAAGTCTGAAATGATTTTTCTCATTTCCCAGGGGAATCTGGAGATTTACATGGTGCACAGCAGTAACTAATAGATATAATCTGGTCATAATGTAGCCCTATAATGTGTTATTTACTTGTTGAGAACATGAATGTTGAACATTTTAACATTTCCTCAAGAAGTGTTGCAGATTTTACTCATGATATGTGAGCTTTAAGTGTGTACTACTCTTATTTTCACAATGGTTGCAATGCCAGCAACCATTAGAAGGTATATAAAACACTGGGATCACACACCTGTACTTACCGAGCTGCATAGGAGCTTGAGCACGTTTTATCCTCAATTTCTAAAATGTACACACATGAGTTAAAAATAACCTATGATAAGTAAATTTCATCAACAAAAGGTACTCATGAGTTTGACTTGGAATACTGTGGAAAGGTGATTACACTGGGACAGAGAAAGGTTTTCATGGAACAGAGTTTGCTTTTCTTGCCCTCCTCGGAATTATTTGTATCTATTTCCATACGAGTGTATATGCGACCCGGAGTATTTTAAGTAGCTGTGTGCATTGTTTTATGGATGTCTCGTGCTACTCTGTAGCCAAAGGACGTTGAGGGTGTGTAGTCACAAGCAAAATGTCCCTGGATGTATTCTGGAAGCATCAAATGTTTTAAAGACTGGAATTAAGATGCCTGAATTTAGGCGTCTAGTGCTGTTTTGCGTGCTGTGGTGTATTAAGAGCCTCTCCCCCAGGACCAGCATATAAGGCACACAGCCTGCAGGATATTTTGCCTTTGGAAAAAGCCAAGTGAAGTACCTTAGGGCACATCAGGTGTCTTGTGACACACCTTTGTAGTCAATAAACTAGCCCTCTGAAAATCTCCTGCAGTTATTCAGTGCCCAGAACAAGGGACCTCAAACTAACTCTGACTTTCTTTAAGGCAGTAACATAAACCTTAAACAGCAATTGCTTCGAACTCGTCAGTTCTGTGGTACGTATGTCTGCCTTTGAAGCCGCGTTCAGAAATGGGGTCCTAGAGAAAGAAGAAGAAACTGCTCTGTGAACTTGGGTTCATTCTGGCTTTCGTAGTTAAAATGCTTGGTTTTGAGGTTACAGTAAAATGAACTGTTACTGTTAGATAAACAAACCAATAATATGAAGTAAAGCAATCTTAGCCTAATAATATATAATAACAATGCAAGTATGTTATGCGTTATACTCAAGTAGATAAAATACCAACTGCTGATTGTATAATAGTGGTAAACATGTTTTATTAAAGTAGGTTTTCCTTTCCATCAAATATGAATGTTTTATGAAGGTTTCAAAGTATTCCTCATGGAAACATTAAGGAATCTGTTCTCCTCTCAGTCCTCGGGGGATTTGTGACTGTTATTCACATTAAATCTAACGAGAATTACTGACATAAATACCTGGTGCATCAAGAGGCATCCAGGCTCTTAATCCTTAGCATCTTCATCATCCTTTCTGCACAAGCTCCACCTCTTCCCAAGCTGCTGCTGCTTCTATTCCTAGTGCTCATTTCCTCATACAAAAACATTCCTGCTAATATGGGAGCGAGCACCTTCTTTAGTGAGGAAGGTTGCTCGAGGAAAATCTCCTTCCTTGACTAATTGTGGTGTGTGCTTTCTTTTGTGCTAGAGACAGACCCTATTCCACACAGCCAAGATCTGGATGCCATTTTAAAGTTTTATTGGGATCTCTATTGGATGGAGAGGAAATCAGAGCTATTTCTGCTCTCTGGATTCAACTCCAGACTGTTTATTGTCAGGGTGGAAGATGAAAGGCAAGAGAGAAGGAAGAAAGCAGTAAAGTGAGGACTGCAGGAGAAAAGGAGGGGGAGTGAGAAAGGACAGGATGGGTCTGTGCTCTGATAAAAACAAAATATACAATTAAGAGTTCAAAGCCATTCCTTCCCAAACAGCAGGGAGAAAGAGCAAAATAAATTAAATATAAGCAATACCGTCCTCCCTTGAAACACCAGCACTTACTATACTCTCTCCCTCTCAAAACACAGAGCAAACAGCCAGATCTGTGTCCTGGAGTTAAGTGTCCCTTTAAAGCCTACTATAGCTGTTCAACGTGAGATGTTCAACTGACAGTACCCTTTCTGTATCAAAGCACAGTCCAGAAGGAAAGTGCTTCATTTGTTCAAGTCTTCTAATGCTAGCCTAGATTCACTGTTTCATCTGCATCTGCACAAACTATAAATAAAATCACTTGAAGCAAAACGAGTGGGTTCCAGTGGGTAATCTTACATATTATGCTGTGATGGATCACTGCCGATAACATGTACTAAAAATGTCACATTTCACACTAAAGCCGTATATCAGGTAACTCCTGCACTGGACCATCAGCCAAGGCCACATACATAATAAGTAACAGATTATGGCTTGAATTTTTTTTAAGGATTTTAGTCAAAATTAAAGTGACTTAATCTCTCCAAATCTTGTAGGGCCATTCTTTTTCCTATATGTTCATTCTGATCTATTTTGTCATCGTGCTATGTAGTCTGCTAGTTCTTTTTCCTCTCCCTAGTCACTTCCATTAAATTCTTCCCTCCATTTTGTCCCTGCACTTGCATATTATAGAAAGGTCCTGTACTAAAGAACCTTTCAAACTTCTGATGCTGGCTGTTACAGCATTGCTTCTGCCCTCGCTAATCCCAACTCTCACACATTGTCTCTTTTAAATGATATCAGGGGTTTTTTTAATAGGATTTTTTTTCTGATAAGTAAAACATCTATACAGAACTAGAAGATAAGCTTTGGAGAACTTGTCATACAGTATCTTACCTCATGAATTTACTTTCTCTGATTGTTGTCCTTGTAAAATTTTTCCTATAGCCACACATATGTGCATCGGCCTAGTTCAGAACAGCAGCTCTCAGTCTTTAATCAAAATCCTCTTTTCTATACTGATTACAAATCCACCATTATGTGATTGTCATAGCCCTCTGCACATCAATATTGGGTTCTCTTCTGATGAGACCCTTCTGCAAGATTCATCAGCTGTGTTCCAGGAGAATTCGGTGAATGTGGAATAGACAAGGAAAAGCTTTGGATGCTCATGTAAATAAGCTACATTTTTTAAGGCAGTGGAATAGAAGACTTGGAGTTTGGTGGGATATATGCCCAGGGAATGGGAATGCCTGGTAGGAAAGCATTTAAGGTAGATGATAAAGCTAGTCAAATAGCAAAAGGAGTATGGTAATACTTTTATGAAAGAGTAATACAATGATAAAACTCACCATGGATGACTTTTATTTTATTACTTAGAAGATTTCTAACCATTTGAGACCAGAAGGACTAGAGTAGCTTTCAATGGAAGCGTTTACAGCAAGAAATCTGACCCTTTTTAAGACAGGCATTAAGGAGAGGGCCTGGTGTGGTACTTGGATAGCCAGGACATAGACTTAGTGACCCAGGGAGTTTTACTGTTCTTTGCTTTTTTTCACTGACCTTGAAAACATATCTGTGGATTGCTACATCCCTTTCTTGGGTGCTTTATAAACAATTACCTCTGCTGTATGGCTTTATGTTGCTGCCTTCCAGTTTATTCAAAGTGCTCCTAACATCTCCTCCTCTGAACACATCTACCTGATAAGATCAAAGTCATATTTTTGTATTTCAAGTGTATTAGAAAAATAGACCTAATTTAGTGGTTTTTGCTAACTTCATTACTAAGCAAAGTAGGAATCCAAATGCATGATTCTTGCTAATGTCTTAAAGAACCGACACTCTGACTTGGTAAAACCAATTTTATTGAAGCCCCAACAAACTGTTAGATAAATATGTCAATATTGTACATACCCTCTTTGGCTTGCAACCATGTACCTCTTTTGGACAGATTAACTCAGCAAATAAGGCAAGTACATATTAACTGTATTGACTGTCAGGTGAATAATATATCAAGTATATATACAAAAAATAGATTACATTATCAATAAACAAACCAGGACACATTAAAATCAGCTTCTAAAATTAACTGTTTCAGTGCTTACTGCTGTTTGATACTCTCAGACTGTGTGTTAGGATTTAAGAGCAATTACAGGCTCCTGCATTTCCGGAAGATCCTTCATTAGGAAAAGTGTTTTCTTTCAGAGGCAATGGAAGTTTCCACCATTCTGCTTGTCCATCAATGGCTGACAAACAGGTCATCAGCTGCTAAACCTGCTTGTGCAGAATGGGTGAAAAGTCCTACTGAATTGAGTTTATAGTTCTTTATGACACTAGTAATTTTTGCTGCTGTTCTAATTTCTGAGAAATTGTTTAATTATCTCCTCACATCGTTTGCCCACACCTTTCTTCAGGCTTTGCACTGAAATATCTCTGGTGTTTCCCAACATATTCCATAAGGACACGTGCAGTCAAGACCTTTATAAGAACAGTCATAAAAATTTCCCTAGACCTTGAGATGCAAATTCAAACACTCCATCTGATACAAAGCCTTTGGTATGGTCTTCCATTAAACAGCTCAGGACAACAAGATATTTTGATGGTGATGGTAGGGAAGCCACTGCAATATTCTGGTAACATCTTACAGATTGGTAAGCTTTGTTAGTAATTAGTGATGTATTTTTGGCAAGGTGAGAGCCACCACAGTGGGATACAAGTGCTTTCAGGGCAGAAACATCACTGTCCGTGGGTACATGTGATACACATTCTGAACCGTTTGTACACAGGCTGTTACATAGGCTTCGTCCCATGTTTTACCTCTTAGGCTGCACTATTCATTTAAAGCATGACATTGCAGTTCTTACGACTAAAATTTTTAATTGACCACTTTACACATAAAAATGAGCTATGCAAAAATGATGTTTTTCCATGCTTTCGGGGATTATTAAGTGACTTTGTCAACTCCTGGAGGATAACAAAACCCAGTGTTTTTCAGTTAAAGTGAGTTTTTGCCTGTTGAAAATTGCCTGTTGTTTTTATTATTGTAAGAACTGGTCCACTGAACTTAGTACAGCCTCTGAGGTCTCAGTGAGAATCCTATGATTAATGAGGTAGCCATTAATGTCAGTAGATTGAACAACTGAAATCTGATTATATTAAAGTGCTTCCCAAACATTAGGGTCACATTAACAGTTTATTGAAACAAGCTGATAAAATTTAAAATGGTCATCTAATTCCCTAGGGTTCCTAATTGTTGCATGATAAATCACTCTGTAGAGAAATCTATTACAATGTTCCAAATGTGAAAATGTAATTTACTGTACCATTAGTGGGGTGTTTGAAGCACATCAGTTCTTTCATGGGGGAGTTTTGCCAGAATAAGACAAAACTCTGTATATGGAGGTTTTTTTTCTTTTAGATTGAGATAATGCATGGGCCTTGAGCTGCCTAAATTATATAAGAAAAATGAGACATCTTATGGAAACAAATCACCTGACAGTGACTTGCAAGTCTATTTCAAAACGTACAGCATGAGTGAGCATTCATCTATGTTTATGGTATTATTCTACTTACAAGCATATTTTTGCAGAGATTAAAAAGTTTTCATGACTCAGTTATGGTGGCTTCTTACAGGGAAAGAATTAGCTGAAAATTCACACATTTCTGGTTTCAGAACCTCAGATACTGAAAAAAGTTTTTGCACAGAGGGCCCGAGTTATTCAAACCAATGTCTGAACGATCTGGGTCTGTCTTGATAGAGTTTTCTCCTTTCAGTGTCAAAAATTCCCACACACTCACCTGTATTTACATCTTTCTTTCCCCAGTTTATTTACTGTATAATTTTATTACTCTCATTCTGTGCTTAGGTAGAATTTGAGCTTCTAAGATTAATACACCTATTTCATTGTGTGCATGTAAATAAGTAGCTGAATGATGAGCATCTCAGCATGCCCTAATTTAGTCTCTAGTTTGGTGGTAACCCCAGTCAAGCTGTCACAATGACCTTAACTTCCAGTGAGAATGAAAAGCGGTTTAGTACTCACCAGAACTATTTTTAGCGGATGAAAAGTATCTCAGCTTCATCCCTTGCATGAAAAGAGGGCTAAAATACTGTAAAAATGAGTGATAGAGTGGGAGAAAATCATAGAGTTATAGAATGGTTTGGGCTGGAAGGGACCTTAAAGATCATCCAATTTCAACCCTTCTGCCATGGGCAGAGACACCTTCCACTAGATCAAGTTGTTCAGAGCTCCATCCAATCTGGCCTTAAACACTTCCAAGGATGGGGCATCTACAACTTCTCCAGGCAGCCTGTTGCAGTGCCTCACCATCCTCACAGTAAGGAAACTTTTCCTAATATCTAGTCTAAACCCTCTCTACTCTGTTCCTCTTTCATTTGAAGCCCATTCCTCCTTGTCCTGTCATGCTCTTGTAAAACGTCCCTCTTCATCTTTCTTGTAGGTTCCCTTCAGGTACTGAAAGGCTGCAACTAGGTCACGCTGAAATCTTCCCCTCTCCAGACTGAGCAATCCCAGTTCTCTCAGCTTTTCTCATAGGAGAGGTGCTCCATCCCTCTGATCATCTTGGTGGCCTTCTCTGGACTTGCCCCAACGGATCCATGTCCTTCCTGTGCTGGGAACTCCAGGCTGGGTCTCACCAGAGCAGAGCAGAGAGGCAGAATCCCCTCCCTCCCCCAGCTGTCCACGCACTTTTGGATGCAGCCCAGGACACAATTGCCTTTCTGGGCTGTGAGTGCACATTGCTGGGTCATGTCCAGCCTCTCATCCACCAGCACCCCCAAGTCTTTCTTGGCAGGGCTGCTCTCAACATCCCCAGCCTGTGTTTGTACCGGGGGTTGCCCCAACCCAGGTGCAGCACCAACCTTTGGTTAAAAATGATGGCATTTGTACTTAACATCCTCCCAACGGGTACCTGGCTCTTTTTAAGTGTGCAATTCTACCTGTGACAAAATTTGATTCACATTGCGTATGAAGAGGAAATCTGTGCATGTTCCACGTTCAAAAAACTGATTGCAGGATGTGAAGTTATTAGTACTGCTTGCAGCTTGGTAGCATCTGGGAGTCTCAGCTGCACAGCAGAGTTCTGTGTACAAGGAGAGGCACAAGCACAGGACAAAAAAAAACATGTTTCAGTAAGTTTCAGAGGATGAAAAAATATATGGCAGATGGATGTAAGGAAGTGAAATGGAACATTAAAACAAGCTGCAGTCTTAGCATTGTTTGCTGTAGGTTTCATAAAAAAAAAAAAAAAGGAGAATTCTAGGCTGGCTGTGCAGAGAATAATAAGGTGCAGCTTTGTGAAAATTTGCTGTTCCCAGAGAAAGCACATCTGGAAGAGGAATTAATGCCACTGCTTCTTTTTTATGCAGTGCCTCAGTGGTCAGAATAGCCTCATGGGAAATTCAAGTGCAATTTTCCAGCTTTAGTGGTGTGGAAGTCAGATTGAAGAGGATGCAGAAAAAGATTTTGGACAGGAGAAACTCAAGATTTTTGAAGTGGAAGAGACAAGAAAGAAATACAATGACAGTTGAAGAACAATCTTTTAAAATGGGAAAAACATTTGGGTTTATAGTTATATGAAAGAGGAAGATGAGATTAACCAAAAGCAGAGAGTAAGAGTGACTCTCAGGTCACTATTTTAGGGGAGCTTAGGGGAGATCAAGCAGTGGAATTAAAACAAAATATGTAGCTAAGCTGTGGAACTCATTGCTACAAGACTGTGAAGACTAAAAAGTGATGCATTTTTGCTCAGTTTTTTTGTTGGGTTTTTTTTCAAAAGAGATTAGGCTTTTATGTGAGATTGGATCATTTGTACCTATTAAACATGACTGACCCAACGGAACCTTCAGCTTAACTTAGTAAACAATGGTGGGTTAAATTACCTTTTTTCCTGTCACCTGCTTATTACTTTGATTTCAGATAGAGGTCCTGTGCAAAAAGAGTCACTAAAGATGATGAACATACCAGTCTTTTTAGGATACTGATGAAAATCAAGGGCCCTTTTGAAACCACTGGAATGGGTTTGCCTGATCTTTCTGAGAGACTGAAGCCTGCCCAGACTTTGAGCTGGATCTGACAGGACAAAACACATTTCCTTTTCAGCTTCTCAGACCTTCCTGTGTCTTGATGGAGCTCAGGCATCCAGCTGCCTTTCCCCAGTCACTAAGCTCAGGACTTAAACTGTGTGAGATTCAGATCACTCTGTTAGATCTGCTTTCTCTTCTCTGGGCCGTGCAGTGCTTTGTTGTCTCCATTCACTTTTGGCCCTCCTATTAAGCTTATTCTTTTCAGTTGATCAGTCATCTTTCTGCACTGCAAATGGGGGAAGGGGAAGAAAGAAGAGTCCCAGGGACCAGTAAATTTTGCTGTGAAATATGTACTAGAATAATGTACTAGTTTGGGGGGTTGGGATTTTTGGAGGTTTTTTTTTTTTTTAGATGAAGAAATAGGATGGAAAACTGAAAAAGAACATGTGGAGATGAGATGAAATGCTTCACCTGAGGGAGGAGAAAACAAAGACAAGGCAAGCCAAGAAAAAGAGACAAATAGAAGGATGTGGATCAGCATGCTTCTGGTTCAAGTTCAGCTATTACTATGAAGTCATTCCACTGTAGTTCTCATTCAGATTGGCATTTATTATTCACTTTAGAAAGTCCAGCATAGTTTGAATAGTTTGAGCTTGGAAAATTAGTACCTGTAAAATGTAAGAGTGACAGGACCTAGGTTACATGGCAGGGCTTCTGTCAGGGAGAAGCTTCTGTTTTTTTCTTCTCACCCTTGTGCATTGCTTCTCTCTGTCTTCTGTAGTCTGACACATGGGATGAAGGATTTAAGAAAAAAGTAGAGCAGAACATGTGAAAATTGTCTGGTGCCACAGCCATACCAGTACCAGGAGTAGGGAAGAAAGAAGGGAGAAGATTAAAGTCTCAGTGGAGTGTCAATATAGTGAATTGAGGTCTTCTTTTGGGTATAAATTTGCCTTATACCTATACATGGAGCAATACAACATGCATTCAGACACACTATTACACTTGCAATTTCCCTTTTTACTGGAAGCAGTTGAAGACACATGATGACAAAATCTGTGTGGTCCGCCTACAGTGTGGCTTCAGAATCCTCCACCAGTTTGTCCTCTGTGCACAAATGGTGTGTGCCTGGGACTGGAACCTCGTCCAGACCTCCTCACCATTGAAGTTATAATGTGGACTTGCAATACTGGAGCCACTCAAGGCCCCAGCCAATCAAACCTCAGTCCTTCTTACTCTGTGCCATACTGATGTATGGTAATCACAGAATCACGGAATGGGTCAGGTTGGTCCAACCCCCTTGCTCAAGCAAAGCCAGCGCAGAGCACATGGCACGGATTGCATCCAGAAGTTTCTTGAATATCTCCAGTGAGGGAGACTCCACAGCCTGTCTGGACAATCTGTTCACTCACCCACAGAGTGAAGAAGTTCTTCCTCATATACAGGTGGAACTTTCTGTGCATCAGTTTCTGCCCGTTGCCTCTTGTCCTACTGGTTGGCACCACTGAGAAGAGCCTGGCTCTATCCTCTTCACACCTTCCCTTGAATACTTACTTATATTGATGAGGTCCCCTCTCAGTTGTCTCTTCCCAAGGCTGAACAGGCCCAACTCCCTCTCTTTCATCTCTTTGTAGATCCACATGGGTCAGAACACAACACAGAGGGACCGAAAAAACACACTGATGAAATACACTGGTAGAAGTGCTGAGCCCAAGTGGTGTCACCAATGGAAGTAACAGTGGCATTCTAGAGGACAAGTTAACAACAGCATTCTAGAGGACAAGTTTGAAGACCCAGCCACCACCTCCTTGTCTCTGACCAATTTTCTCTCCTGTGCCAAATGAATAAGAAGTGGGAAGAGAGCTGAGCAGCTGCCTCGTCTAGCACAGAGTTTCACTGTGCTATATTGCCATGCTGGTTACCTAAAAAGGTCTGCCTCTGGGGCCAGAGGGATGCTGCTGGGATTTGCATTATACTCGCTACCTTACTGGGCATCCTGAAGAATTGGCAAGAAATAAATAAATAAGAAAATAGACTGATAACAAACTAATAAATTAGCAGACTGTTTCCATGACAGTGACCGATTTCCTAGACTGTATGATATTAATTCACTGCACAGCTATTAGTTTGGGAGGCACAAGGCTGTATATCACTCACATGCCTTCTCTCCCCTTTTTTATTCTTTAGGAGTTGGCTGTCTTTGAATTGAAGACTGCAGAGTCACAGTGGCTGTGGATGTGCCCCCACAGAGTTTTTTTATTTCACCATTTTATTGGGGAAAGGTTGTTCAGATGTAGCTTGTCTGTCAATTTTTCTCTAATTATTGTTATTACTGCAATCTATGAATGATATCTAGGAATTTCTGTGGATTTATGATAACTATGGATTTTTAGGTTTTGGCATTAGGAACATGAACGTTGCCATAATGTGCAATTCAGCTCCTCTGAAGTTGCTGAAGGGTTGCATGCTGGTTTGGAAGAACTGCTTACACACATCGTATTGCAAATTGGTCCTTTGAACGGTTGGCAGTAGAAGTTTTTTGTGATACCCATTGTGTGAAATTGCCTTCCTGGTTTTGGTAAACTTGACTGAAGTCAATAGAACTACTGCAGAGATGAATTTGGACCTTTGTATTTTGTTTATTCTAAAAAAAAGAAAAAAGAAAATATATTGCCTTTATGGAATAAGAAAACATACATAGTATTTACCCGAAAGCTCTCAAAAGCTTTTTCATAAATACATGTTGTATTTTCATTCACGTAAATGTGTATTTGTATTTTTACAAAAAACCTACTTATTAGTAGCACAGTTAAATAAGTGTTTTAGATGTACAGTAGGAGTTTCTTAGCTCAAACGTGATTTACCTTATCAGCTATAATGGCTACCAGAATAAACACATATTTTGCTGTAAGTTAAAATGCATATTATTAATATTTTTATAACAGTTTACATTTATATAGCGCCTTTCATCCGAAATACCATAGTGTATTATGTATATGAATAATCCCATTGAACTAGTGTGAATAGTCCATTGAAACCAATGGGGCTATTCACGCAAGCAAGGCTATTCACATGAATTAGAGCTATAGAGTCTGGCCTTCATTATATAATGTATTTTTTCTCCACGAAATTGTCACTCGCCGTACACGTTAGTTTTAAATAAATTAATTGCAGAGGAGATGAAATTGCAAGTGCTACTTCTTTCAATATATTTTCAGAAATTTACATATATGAATAAGGGTAGGAGGCCAAATAATTTAATCTCTGTCTCATATATTAACATAATAGTTTAGTGCTGATTTAAAATGAAGATGTGTCCTGCTAATGGCTTATCCCAAAACAACTTCCTACAAATAAGGAGCTTAATCCCAGAAGTTTTTACTTCAGGAAGCAGGTTTTAATCATGTTAAGAATCTTATTTCATTCAGTGGGATTGCTCATGAGTTCAGATTCTAGGATCAATATCAAGGCCAGATAAACTAGTGGCTATTATAATTGATTGCTCTTGGGTCCATATTAAGCAAGCATTTTACACTGAAACAGCAATTTGAGGAATCAAATTTGGGTAACAAACACTTTCAGTTCTACTTTTCATTTCTGTGTGTTAGAGATGTTCAGGAAGCAAACTTTTTGTAAGATTTGAGATATGATACTTAATCAGCTCTAATTAAACAACATAACAGCAGTACAATTCCATGAGAGAGTAATAAAATTTGGCACTATTTCCTGTGAAAGTATCCTTGCTCTGTTCTGCTCCACTCCGCATTGTTTGTTGCCACCTTCTCAGCCCACCTTACCCTGTGTCTACCCATGCAGTTGTGGAGCCACACACTGATCATATCAAGGACCAATCTGGCTGAAAACTAACCATTTTTTTGGGGCCAGTTTAGCTTTTATCCCCACTATTTGTCCAGATGAAGTCCATGACTGTATAAATAGCTGTTCCAGCACCAGAGAGAGGGTGATGCTCCTCTTAAAGTGCAAAATGGGGGAAGCACTTCCTTCAAAATTGCCCATGAAACTACAGCATTAGCGTGCAAGGGCTGAGATCATCAGAGACCTGAGCATTGGAAAGGCTTTAACACTGAGTGACAGTTGGTTTTCCCTTATACACAAGCAGAGTGAGGTGTCTTGGAAAGCTATCCTAGGACACAGAGGTAGCAGTGGTGGTATTCAGGAGAAAATGGCAACTTAAGCCTTGTGTGGGCTCTCGAGAGGCTCTTAGCCACTTCTCTGTACCTAGGACAGTGAGGATTAAAACTTGAGAAACTGTCTGGCAAAGTGTGAAGATCAAAAAAGAGGTGCAACATGGTTCTTGAACCTTGGCAAGGTTCTGGTAGCAGAGGGCCTACAGGGGTAACTTCTGTGAGAAGCTGCCAGAAGCTTCTCCTGTGTTCAGCAGAGCCAGAGTTAGACAGACCCACCACTAGCCGATGCTGAGCCTGTCAGCAACACTGGTAGAACCTCTGGGATGATGTATTTAAGAAGGGGGGAAAGTTTCTGCACAGTTGCATCCAGAGAGAGAGAGACAGAGTGAGAATATGCGAGAGCAACATCTCTGCAGACACCAGGGTCAGTGGAGAAGGAGGAAGAGAAGGTGCAGAAGGTGCCAGAGCAGAGATTTCCCTGCAGACCGGGGTGCAGACTGTGGTGAAGCAGCTGTGCCCCTGCAGCCCGTGGCGGCCCACGAGGATGCAGAGATCCACTTTCAAGCCCCAGAGCAGGTGGATACCCGAAGGAGACTGTGGCTGCATGGAAAGCCCACATTGGAGCAGGCCCCTGGCAGGACCTGAGGCCCCATGGAGAGAGGAGCCCATGTGGAGCAGGTTTGCTGGCGGGGCTTGTGACCCTGCAGGGGACCAACGCTGGAGCAGCCTGTTCCTGAAGGACTGTGCCCCATGGAAGGGTCCCTCTCACTCTGAAGCAGTTTGTGAAGAACTGTAGCCCATGGGACAAATTCACATTGAAGAAGTTTGTGGAGGACTGTCTCCCATGGGAGGAATTCCATGCTGTAGCAGAAGCAGAGTGTGAGGAGTTGTTTCACTGATGAGGAAGGAGCATGAGAGACAACCTGTGATGAACCTCCATTCCCTGTTCCCTTGCACTGGCAAGGGGAAGGAGGGAGAGAGAATTGAGGGTGAAGTTAAGCCCAGGAAGAAGGGGGTGTGGGGGGAAGATACAGTTTTATTTATAGGATACAGTTTTATTTCTCATTATCCTGCTCTGATTTGATTGGTGATAAATTCAATTAATTTCCCTAAGTCTGTTTTGCCCGTGAGCGTAACTGGTGAGTGATCTTTCTCTGCCCTTATCTCAATCCATCAGCCTTTCATTATATTTTCTCTCCCCTGTCAGGCTGAGAGGTGGAGTGATGGAGCAGTTTTGATGGTCACCTGTCACTGAGCCTGTGTCAACCCGTGACAACAGCACAGTGACTGAGTCATTGGAGATGCAAAATCCTTTAGATCCCCATACTGCCTGATCTGGAGCATTGACCCCCTTGTTTTAGAATCTGACATGAGGTGCCAGCGCATGGGCTTAGGAAGACAGCCACTTCCTTTTCTTATTTCCCTTTACAGTGCAGTGCAATGCAAAATACCTCCAACAGGGACACTAGAGGAGACCCACTCCAGAGGGGAGCACACCCTGGCAAATGGGGGACTCCCTTGTGGATGGATGTGTGAGATGATCGTGCTTACATTCTTGCTTTACAGCAGGCAGAATGATGATGAGAAAAAAGAGGAGAGCCCCATTCACCCACCAATTTGGTAAAACCAAGCATATGGAATCATGGAATTATAGAATGGCTTGGGTTGGAAGGGACCTTAAAGGTTATCTTGTTCCAAGCCCCTCCACCATGTGCAGTGACAGGTTCCACTAGACCAGGTTGCTCAAAGCCTCATACAACCTGGCCTTGAGCACTTCCAGGGACGGGGCATCCACATCTCTGAGCAAGCTCTTCCACTGCCTCACCACCCTCACAGTAAAGAATTGCTTTTCAATATGTAATCTAAACCTATCCCGTTTCAGTTTAAAGCCATTCCCTCTTGTCCTACCACTACATGCCCTTGTCAAAAGCCCCTCTCCAGCCTTTTTGTAGGGTCCCCTTTAGGTGCTGGAAGGTGCTATAAGGTCTCTTTAGAGCCTTTTGTTGTCCAGGCTGAACAACCCTAGCACTCTCAGCCTGTCCTCGTAGGAGAGGTGCTCCAGCCCTCTGAGCATCTTCATGACCCTCCTCTGGACATGCTCCAGCACATCCAAGTCCTTCTCATGTTGTGAGCTCAGTGCAGTACATATTACTCAGCTAGACCCTGGCATCTTGAGTCCAGTGAGGAGGCAGGTCTGGGAATGAGCCCTAGACTAGGGTTTGCACGAGAGATCAGTGTGGGCTTGCTGATCTCCAGATTACTCAGGTGTTGGGCATGCAGCTGGTCAGTAAAGTTAAATTGCATTCTCACACTGGCAGGTGTATTGGTGATACCTTGGTGTCTAAGGAAGTGTGGGCACTTGGGGATTTATTTGCTTTCCTGCTATTGAAGTTAAGCAGTTCAAGTGGCTGAGCAATGCTTGAGTCCCTTTGCAGATGAGTTCTAAATTATTAGAGAAAGTGTAATTTATCTTTATAATAATATATGTGTGTGTGTGTATGCATGTGCATATATATATATGTCTATATATGTTAAAAAATATTCCATTTTATGGAGTTTGTTCATTAGTTCTGAATATCATAGGGCCAAAACAGTCTTATCCTCTCTCAAAAAACAAAGATCCCCTCAAGGTCATTCAAGAATCTCTGAAGGTCTCATATGAAATCATGGTAAAGGATTTTTTAGCAAAATTTTTAAGAAAACATATTTAATACTTTGCAGTTTTAAGTATTTATTGCAAATACTTCAGGTTTGCTATACCTTTAATACTAATGTCATAGTTAAAATAAATCACAATGTGTACTTCCTGTGATCTTTTCAGAACGCAATAAAACAGATTGTTTTTAATGGCTGTTCCAGCAATGAAAAATATCTGTGTTAGGTGGAAACAACAAATTGATGCTTTTTCAATTCCTTTTAATGGCATGAGGATCTTTGCAACATGCTGTGAAAAATATTCTCTTAATGATAGGCCTGTGGCACAACTTAAGGAGTCATCAAGAAATAAATGCTCTGCTGTCTGGTTGGCAGCTTGGTGTCCCTTAATTGAAGTATTATAAGATTCTGTGCAGAGTAAAGCCTCCAGGGTTTTGTAGCTAAATGGCACGGACACCTCTGATGAGACATGCAGATGAAGATGTGTCAATACAATCTTCACCAATTTGCTGTAATAGCAGAGACTGATTAATTTTATAACCACGGGTGCTTCTATTAGCTAACCTAAGGAATGATTTAGACTTTATTAAGCGACTTATTTCTATCTTTTTCGAGAGACTTCTGCGGCATAGTTTATCTCCAACTGCTAGAAAGCAACACTTTTTCTAATAAGGATTCTAAATTTATTATTTAAGGACAGATCATGAGCATAACTCAGTTATGTGCAGCTTAGTGGGGGCAAATCTTTGTGACTTGGCAAATCAACTGTACTTAGGTTGGTGTTTCTCAAAAAATAAAGTGGCTTGATATCCTATGCAACTGAAATGGCAGCTCCTGTATACATTTTTAATGTACAAAAAAGGAAATTGAAGCAACTAAATCAAAAGTATGTGGCTCTATATTTTTAACTTTTTTTGCTAAACTATAAAACTATTTTAATATTTTATTGTAATTGCTTATGGACATCTAGCATGATTTGGTTACCCATAATCAACCAACACTTTATATTTTAGGGCTTTATTCAATAAAATATGAATTACCACATGGACAATGCATTTCATGATTGCTTTGCACAGTGCTGGCTGTGCAACCACGCTGCACTTTCTCTCAGGAATAAGGAACCCAAAATGACTCCTGTACATTCTGGACACAGCAGACAGTCAGAAAAATGTCATATGCATTTTTTGGATAGCAAAACTCCCAAATTCATGGCCGCCATCAGTTTCCTTGCCCGTTCAGCAGGAAAACTGATGGCCATGTTTTTTCCATCACGGACGCCATCATGCCTCCCACCGAGGAAACTCTACGTCCTGCATTGTACCCTCCTGCTGCCCCCTGACACAGCACTATCTCCTTATTGCTGAAGGAGAATGTTTGTCCAATGAGTGGAGACAAGCCTCCTTCCTTAGTCTTACTTACGGAGAATACTGGAGCATACTGACCTTGCCTTTTTTATTTTTCTGTTGGCTTTGTGCTGTTTTCCAACTAGTCAGTCTCATACAAAGTATTAAAGAATAGGCTGTTCACAAAAGTCAAGTTCACACATCTCAAATTATAGCCATCAGCATAGATATGGAGTAACCCACTTCCAGACCATGGTCCAAAGTTTCACTCATACACTAATGGCAGAGAAAGCAGTTACTCTTTGCTCATCGTGGTCCCAGGACCTGGACACAATTTAATTCAATCTTGTGCTCCTTTATTTACAGTCTGCTTCTGGGATGGACACTTACTGCATGAACTCATCTGTTACAAGATAGGAGAGCTGCACATACAATCCGAGGTTCATATTTTTCCACTACCAGCAGAAACATGAACGTAAGAGGGTGTTTCTTTCAGGGAAAGATCAGGGATTTTTCCTCCCTTCCCCTCTCCTCTACTGGTTTTGTGTTTTGCTTGTTCTTTTTTTTTTTGTGAATGTGTGATTCATCATTTTTATATATTCATTTTTCAATTGTGGCTGAATTCATAACTCTATTTCAACATCTGTTTGTTTGAAATTTCTTCTTATTACTTGATTCATAATTTCTTTTTTTGACCGACTGTTGAAATTTTGAAACAGTAATAAAAAATTCCTCAGTAGTGAACAATAAATTTTACTTGGTTTTTTGCATATGTGCAACTCACTTTAAAAGCGAGATTCTCCAGAATCATGGTATTTCAGTACTTCATTCTTACAGACATCTGAAAGCTCAGTCTTCAAAATTACAGGAATCCCTACTTTTTGCCTTGCCCGAAATCTTCTGAAAGTCAAATTATTTCTAACTTTGTCTCTTGTAGGTTCCATATACATTTTCCTCATGTATCTGGTGCAAGCTACATGCCAGCGGTTGTCTGATCTAGCATGGCAGATCCAAGTGCCTGTCACTGCAGACATGTTCAAAGAAATCATTCTCCAAAGGCTTGTGGGAGCCAAAGGCAACTTTCTTGTGAAGAACAGAAAAAACATCCCTTTGGAATTGAAGCAAGCGTTGGTGATCACCTTTTATCACACTTGCTTTGCTTTTTCTCTCTTCCCTACATCTGTAGGCTTCATTTCTTTCCCCCTCCAAACTGGGTTCACTATCACTCCTGCAATTTTAGAGTTGCTGATCAGAAGTGGAGCAGCATGTGAAATATGGCTGCTTTATGTCAAGCAGGTACATGCCAGCTCTATCTAGTCTGCTTCCCTCAGTACTTCAGGCTTGTTCCTCCTGCAAAGATGAATTAATAGCACCACTGATTCAGGCTGCATGTGTGTTAAAATGCGTAAGAACTTGCTCTGATGCTTCCATTTCTCACTGAATGCTGCTGTGGCAGCTCCATGATATCCTACCTACCAATTAGTTTTCCTTCGAGATCTTCATGGGTAGTGAGATTGAGGCTGCTGAGCAGTATCGTGGCATTTACTGAAGATCCATTCCCTAGTGCATGAATTGGTAGCAGAGAGATACCTGTCAAGTGAGATATGACTGACAAATGTCTTTAAAATTATATTTATGTATGTGTCTCTGTGTGTTTGCATTTACACATTAATTACCAGAAATATGCTTAAAAAATAATTCTGTATGGCTAGATCACTTTACAAATTAAAACACTGGCCCTTACTTCACCTTATAATTGAAGCAGTGCCTCAGCACCCTGTCCCCTGCATCCTCCTGGGAGAGACAGAAAGAAGAGCTAAGCTCAGGTGGGTTCATTGGCACCATATTACCCCATCCAGTGAAGCTCCCTAACCCTTGAATTGGTGCTGCACCTAACACTGATTGAATCACTAAACACTATTGATTTCAGCTTTCTAGAGAAAGCCATTCATACAGCCTAGAGTGTATAACAGAGCTTCTATTCTCCCTGAAAATGATTTAGTATAAATAACTAAAATAAATGTCAGTGGGAGATCTGTGAACTTATTAAGCACAGGTAGGCCTCTTGATGTGTTGCACATAGACTGAATGTGTGTAAGTATAGATTTAAATAACGATACATTTATTTTCAGTCCAAGTCTGGCACAGGACCAGAATGGACCTCAGAGCGAGTGCAAATACCCCAGACAAATTACATAATATGCATCTGCATAGGGAAACCCAGAGCCGAGGCACACCATGTCTATTAATGCTACCCCAGAGGCTACTAAAGGCTGGAGAATGCATACTCGTAAATAGGGACTGTGGCCCCTGGTTGCTGAGGTGGTCCCTGGAGACTCGTTTGTACCCACTTTGGCAAGGTGCTTTTGTGTCTTCGAGGGTGACCAGAGCTGGGGAAGGAATTCTGCCTTATGGCTAGAAAGCACTGTCTTGTTTTTGTCCTGCATGGACACGCTGCTTTCTTTGGCCATTTAGTTTGGTTGCAGGTTCCTCACAATCCAAGCAGGTTTCCAGTGCACCCAGGAGCTTTGTTACCTCTCTCTCGTGTCTCGCTGAAGCATGAGCATGTTGGTGGATGCCAGAAGATAGGGAGCTTGTGCCTTCCCCACATTCCATCTCTGCCCACCATGGGATGTCTGAGCATCTTCTGGTCTTTAAATGAATGTCTTGTTTAGGCTTTTTGGAGGTGAAGCACAGAAAATACAATACCGTTCCAGATACAGGCATCTCAGGTTAACTCTGATTCATAGTCTGCTGCAGGCAGTAAAAATCTCTCTATCATCTCGGATAGACTCTGGATCAGGCAGATACAAAGGCTCTAAGTATTAAAAAGGCTCTAAAGTATTAAATTCTACATATGTGTGTGCACACACACACATTGTTCATAAAGTATATACATCTATGCATTGCTTTAAATTTTCATACTAATATAGCATAATGCTAATTTATAGAGTGGATCCATTGCTCTGTTGGATTTTGAAAAATAAAAACAAAATAAATCTTCCCTAGAAATGGACAAGATTTTTTATGTTATATGTTCTTACGGTATGACAACCATTGAAAGAGCTATTTAGTATGTTACATGGTTTAATAAAAATAACTTGTCTGGCAACGTCTGAAAGCTTTTGCAGCTGCAGGGGTACTTCTTGGAAATAAATTTGTGTTTACACAGGTGCAGCCATATTTAACAAAATTTTTATATGCAATGCAAACAGCTGCCTGTCTGTTTTCTTTGGCAGAGCTCTTTCCAACTGAAACAATTTGTATCAAACATATCTCTCTGTGATACCTATATAAACAATAGACAAAATTCCTGTGAAAGGAAAAGGTTTTTGATAATGCAATTTTTAGATAAACTGGAAAGCAGAAGCACCTTGATTAGAAAAGCTTGCCCCTCCATGAAATATTTTGCATTTCATGAGGACTCGGGAGTCCACCAGGGAAGTATTAAGCTGTTTTCTGTAGGAAAACTCAAGGGTTTTATCGAGTTAAAGTCAAGCTGAAGGATTCTATGTTCAGTAAAAGACACTTGCCAAATTGGATATTTTCCTTAACAAGAGCACTGCCAGTAGTGATATCCATTATATTATTTGACTTTTGTAATATTTTTATATAGAATGAAGTATTTCCCAAAATATTTAGTCATAACTCAATTTTCTTTTTTTACTATACTTTAAATATTTTGTTATATTTTTTTCCATTGTATGAAATTCTTATTCATTCAGAAAACTGTAATCTACAGGAGTCTTAGTAACCCTGCACTTTTCACTTCTTTGCAAATACTCATGCTTTTTAAAGGGTGCCCTATTGCCACCTTGCTTTCTTTGGGTAAAAATTCTGTAGATTAAATGTCTGTGGATTTTAAATTGTGGTCTGGAGTTTGGGTTTCAAAGACACCTTACTCAGCCTTCCCTGTAACCAACCAAAACAGTGAGTAGGAAAGAAAGTTTTCTTCACTTAATTTATCTTGATGTTCACAATTTCTTCCACTATTTGTTCATTTAAAAATGTTTTCTGTTTGATTTGCAGCAAAAAATGTCAATGTTAATATATGTTGCTATTGATTCAAATTATATTCAAACCATTTTGAACTCATACACAAAATACAGTTCTAACATTAAATATCAGTTTAATTATTTCAGCACTGATGAGGAATAATTTTCTGTTCACAGATGAAGAGCAAACTCTCCAACAGCATTATCTTCTCATGATTTTTTTTTTCTTTTGTTCTTTTGTAACCATGCTGTATAGCAGGTGAACCCAAGCATGTGATATACTTGATCAGTCCTTTTACTTTATCAGAGAGTGAAGTGGAGAAGCTAACAATGCTTCTGGCAGCCTCACTACAACAGAAACCTTGTGTCTAGATAAAGATTTTAATAAATTATATATTTGTGTAACTCCACTGACTTTAACAGAGGACCCAGTGGGCTTTGTGCTGTACTTGCATTTGTGTGGAGCTGACACAGCTTCTGAGTGCGCAGAATGACAAATCTTTGTTAGCATTGCTGCAGCTTCGCAGAAAGCCCTTCATGAGATGCAGTTTAGCCTCCCAGCGCCGTGGGCGCTTGTCACAATCTCCCAGGCAGTGTGCTGGAAGCATATTTTTAGTGAGGTTGCTTGTTTGTTCTTTCTCTGTGAATTTTCCCCTCAGTATAAATACAGTCCAACAAATGACCTTTTCTTAAGCCTATTCTGCACACGATATGTTCACATATCTCCACAAGATGTATTTACATATACCTATTGTATCCCTATACCCCGGTATAGAATGAGGCAGTTCTTCACCACTGCTTGGAATTATGGCCACAGAAGAAGATTCTGTGATTGTACATTTGCTACACTTTCTGAATTATTCTGGCCTTCTGTTTGAACTTCAATCTGATGAGCTGAGAACCGAGAAGACATATTAAAGAAAGTTGTGCTCTGTGTGTAAAGGCTGCTTTATTTTTATATGACTACATTAGCTGTGAGAACCAGCTACAAAATGCAAATTCTTCTTGTATTTAGCTTCTCTTTCCTATCTAAATAGCATTTAAATCATTAACTACAGTGTGATTATTTGTTTCTAGCTTTAAGAAACATGCTTCTATCACCAGGCATGCCTGCACATTGGTAATTGTGTAAGCTTTGTGGTTTTTTGAGCAATAGATTTACTAAGTGAATTAGGATTCCTCATATCCCTTAAGCTCTTAAATTTTCACACTGAAAGATTTCACTCCAATGTTTTTAGCTGAGCTGGACTCTAGGCTAAATTAGGAACACTACTCACTGACATCAAAGGAGTTGGAAAATCCAGTATGTAAGTTCGTGATAATGATCTTTTTCCTAATAAATGAACAATTAGATAGAAGAGGGTACTGCATTCAACTGAAATAAAAAACATTAATAAAAGAGAGATGGAGCAAATTTCACCTTGATGGAGAAAGTTTTTTCCACATTAACTTGGGATCATGTGCTCAAGAGCAATGATTTCACCAGAAACAGAGCCGAGTCTGGGGCAGCTAACCAGAAGTGTTGAAAATTGCAGTCCTTTGCTTCAGTAAATACAAACCAGGTTCTTACTGCCGCTGAAGATTCTTTTAAGCAAGTTGCCTAACTGGCTGCTGGACCCTAACACCTTTATGAACAATCCATTCCTGTATCTCTGTAAAACCATAGCTTGCTTTCCACCAAAATTCCCTCTCTGAGCGCATGTCCACCACCTCTGCGTTCAACCTCTGCTTAAATAGTATTTACCGAAACAAGTAATTGTGTTACGTGTATGAAGAATGGCTATAAGTCTATGAAAAATCCTCCTAAGTCTATTAAGAACCTCCTTGACAAAAAAGTTCTTGACAGAAGTAATTATTATTTGTTTCAGTCATTTCTTCATTTAAGTTGCTTTAGATATACCTTATCTAAACCACTCATAACACTTGTGTTATTTCCTATATGGGCTGTTATTTTTCTGTACTGTCGCTACGTGATATAGCCCAGGTTTGTAGGGACGCTGAAGGATGAAGTGAAATGCTATAGAAGCCAAATCCTTAGCCTTGGATCTGACTGTGAGCAAACACAAAGAAGCTGAAGATGTACTTTAGAGGGATAGCCACACTCTTGGAGTTTTAGTCATACAAGATCCCTGAGAAAATAGTTTATTTTACGTAGACAGTCTAATGAAGACTTGCTACTGGGATCCTCCCCTTGAAGGGAATTCTAGGGCAACAACCCTGAAAATAAAGAGTAAAAGCTGTAATCAGTAGTGCCAACTGTAAGTTTAACAAGGCTGGAATAATGTGGAGATACAATAAATCAGGCACTAATATTAAAAAGATAATAATAAAAGCTATCTGGAGCCAATCAGACAACTATGTTAAAGATGAATATGAACTCAGCTATGAGGCTTAACTGCATTCTTTGGTATAAATTGTATCTTGAGTTATGTCTCCAGAACAAAGACCTGTACTGCCCTGTAGTGGGCAATGGATGAGGGAGCCTTATTCATTCCTTTATCATTAGCTTATAAATCACCCCTCTTCCCTTTCATGCTTTCATCTTACTTCCTCTCCTTGAAGATGCAACGTTAATTTAGGTCGTGCTGCTATGTGACTGCTGCAAGAAACTCCATCTATGTCTGTGCTTTAGCACTTAGGTTGGACGTCCAGGCAGAGCAGCCTGGACAGGACTCCTGGAACACACACTTCCCTTACAGGTGGATAGTTCACCCTGCTCTGTACTGATGAGGTCAGTAATGTTGTCATTCCTTTACAGAAATGAGCAAGTGTCCTTACCCCAGGTGCATAAACATGAAGTTGCTGGGAATTAATCCTCCCAAGATGATGTGGGGAAGCAGGGGGTCAAATATACTATTGTATCATTCAGATTAATCAAATACACAGTAAAATTGTCTTGCTCGTGATCATGCTAGTTGAAATAAATTATCACACAGATACTAGGAAATAAAAGTGTCCAAGGACTATTTGCTGACTTTCAAAGCAAGTGGCACATCTCATATCCATATAATGAAACTTAATTCACATTGCCGTCTATTTCCCAAAAAACAAACAGAAACAGTTTTGTCCAACATACTCCCTCTGGGAACAATCCTAGTTCCTTTCAGTCTCCCTCAGCACTCCTGCATTCTAGTTGCTGACTGACATGTGCCAAAACTGGATGGGAGAATGTGCTAACAATAAATACTAACAGACAGCCCTGGCCATAATTATGCCATGCCTATATTTTGCCATGGTCACCCTGCTCAGCTTCCTGGCACTGTGCTCCATCAGTTCAAAGTTATTTTGAAGACAGCGCAATATTTTAATTTTGCTAGAGCTAAGGATTTGTATAAATCCCAGATTTATATCAAAATCCAAGATTTATATCAATCCCTGCTTCATATCAAAAGTGCTTAGGTCTCAGCACTCTCCAAAGGACTTTGGTGATTTTCAGAAGAATGTTATATCATATCACAAAGACAAGGAGTAATAATAATTTTTTTTTTAAATTTTTTTATAAAAGAGTACTGACCAGGAAGATACTGGGGTTTTTTGCTTCATTCTTGTCTGCCTCTCAAAAGAGTGAGAAGCAAACAAATCTAACACCTTCTTTTTTTTAAACTTGTCTTTATTTTTTAGGATGAGAATAAAGATTACTATTCAGCACCTGGCAACATCTCAAGTTCATGTTGGTGGTAAAAAAAGATCTGTATCCTAGGACTTTAATCTGAAGTCCTGCAAAGCAAAAGTCCTTCAATAGCAAGGACAAAGTCTGTTTGCTAAACAATATAATCTCATTGGTCAAGTGCTTCTTGGTTGTTGAAAGCTCTTGAGATATCCAACATCGTCCGTTCCTTAAGGTGTTCAAAGCTGTTCTCGTGAGCACTGAATTTATTTGGCTTTGTAATCAGTAGGTGTTTTAGCAAAAGCAGACTTTTTAAGGAGCATTTGACCGTATTTTGTCCTTACTCTGGATAGAGTCACACAGTTTGACGACAGGCACAGCCCTCTCAGCATTCCAGTAAATTGACTTTAGAGCACAAGCTGGTGACTGCAGTTACAAGCCTCTGTTGCCATCATCTTTTATTATGTAACCCAAGTTATATTATTGCATCCCCGGTCTGCCTGTGATCACTCTGCCACTTCATTGTTCTGGCCTTTTCTGTTTGAAACAGATGTTTAAAAACATTTGAATAACATATTTTAGTTTGTGGACTTCTTGTCATCATACTGCAAATTTACAACAGTCAGCAATGTAAACATGTACTTGACAAACTCCAGCAGCTTGTAGACTTCAGAGTTCCTCCACTCATTTCAGCAAGGCAGATGTTTCATTTTAATACTCTTCATACTATAGATTAGGATTATGCTTTTTCTTTCTTTTGCTTTCTTTATTTCTCTCTTTGAAAAGGGAATAAACCTGACATGCTACTAATGTCATTTCACACTGCGGGCCAGATGGCAAAAAATGCAAAGGCTGCAACTCTGTTTATGTATGGGAAAAAAGGGAATTTTGTTTCTGAAAGACTTTCAGCTCAATCATTTGTTACTTTAAACTAAACACTAGATGATGAATAAAGTAGGACTATCTGAACTTCAAAAAGGTCCTTGAGATTAAGTGCTTAACAATGTAATGCATCTGGAGGAAGAGTATTACATTATTCCTGCTTGCTGCATTGGAAAGATGTTGGGAATGTTTTAACTATAGTGGCTGCCTGCAAGCAGGGTGCTTGAAGACAACATTTGGCAGTGCCTTGGAAATTTCTGCAGATATAAATCATATTTCCATTACTTTTTATTATTATTAGTGAAAGATGGCACTTGAACAGACTGTCTGTGCTAAAATAACTTGTTTTATCTGCCATTTCAAAGCGACAAAATTGTGTATTTACCAAGAATTGTGTAAAATGTTTGCACAGAAATTCAGCATTATTCCAGGTAACTTTAGATTCTGAAACTTAGGGATGGGAAAGTTTTCACCCAGCAGGTTTCTCTTGATTTGCAAATTGTCACAGAATTCATCTAAAATTTGTGATTCTACATGTTTTAGAGAAAGGCTGAGAGAACTAACTGTGCTTTGATTTGTTTTCTTTAAAACAAATGTTTCGGAAGAGATCTCAATTTGGGGATCAAACTGTTTTGCTTTATTTTCCAACCCCACGTCTGTGGTACAATTGTAGCACATCCTGAATATTGCAGTCCAGTTGCCTCATTCTGGTGTTTGGATGGACAGGGTGGTATTTTCCATGAAATACCATTGCTCTTCAAAAAGAGAAGTGGTTCTCATGCGTCACTGAATGCTCCAGTTTGCCAGAGAAAGTCAGCCCTCAGAAAATGGTGGGAACAGAAGGGAAGCAAATCCCAGGTGCAGAATCATGTTCAATTTTAAATCTTTGCCTTTAGGACAAAGCATTTCGGTTCTTGAGTTTTAATTTATTTTTTATTAAAATAGTGGGGAGAGTTTGTTATTTGGGGTTTTTTGTTTCTTTGTTTTGTTTTTCATTTGGATGGGTGGGTAGTTGATTGGTTGGTTGTTTGTTTTTTCTATTGGGAATTTTACTTCCCTAGCTATCCTCAGTAATTTCCAAACAAACATGAGAGTGAAGTTTGGACTAAGCAAGAAGAAATATTTTGTTCCTCTGTTTCATTAGGGGTTTTTTATTATTTTTCCTGTTATTGTGTCGTCATGGTCTCTGTATGACACCAGGTTGTGTCTGAAAGAAGAAGCTCCAGTGTAGCTTTCTTCAAATGAGTTATGTCAGATTTTTAGAGGAAGGAATTAACTATGTAAAGGGGAACAACCTTTTGAGATTAAAATTGCCTGGATGAACCCAAGAAAAACTCAAATAGAAGAGCATTGACCATCCTGTGACCTCACAAAATTGCTTCCTTCACTCTTGGCTGAACACAGTGATGATATATCACAGTATGCATTAGATTCTGCCGGGATGTGTTAGTATATTAGGCCCTGGTTAAGAATGAAAGGCAAAGATAGGGTAGGCACAGCCTGCATCTTTCCCTGAAACATTTTCCTGTGCTGTGCTACCCACATGAGTATTCTTCAGACCAAAGGGATCAGTAATAAAGGGAAAATACAAAAGAACTCTTAAAATAAATTCTCAGCAGTATTTTTGACAGTTTTACTGATTACAGTAGAAGGTAGCATCAAAGGAAATTAGTATAAGTCTTTGGTTAAGCCAGGTAAATAAATGCATTAAAAATGTAACTTCAGGTGTGTGTTGACAAGACGAGACTTGAATTTAGGATATTATCAAATAATACAAAATGTGTCTATTGTGGATGTAGTCCTAAAGGTCATGGTCATAATAACAAAACACTCCTGTTACTTAAGAAATCTATTCTGTCCAGATATTAATATATAAGACATCCAAAAAAACCGCTTATTTTAATGCTGTTTGTATTTTTGTCACTCAGAATGCAGATTACAATTTTTAAGTATGATGTAGATCAGAAGTAGATGAGGACTGAAAGCTCTGACTGAACCTCATCAAATCCCTGCACTGTTTGAATGTGTCTGAATCTAATCCATCCCAATACTTTTTTGATTTTTTGGCCAAATCCATGTTAAAAGAGAAACTTATTTATCATTTTAGATACAATTGAACTTTTAATGTGAGTGACTGGCCTCACAATTTTTCCAACATTCCTACTGCTAGAATATTCTGAAGAATAGTTTATCAAAGAAGTTTTGCCCTATTGCAAACTACTGTATCATATTGTAGAATCTAACATTGTTATAGTCTCCAGTTTACACACAAACTCCAGTCTACATCCAAACAAGATTCAAGAGTGCGCTGAACTAAGCATGGCTAAAATTTTTGAAATGTCTGAAATACATTTTTTAATGAATCTACATGTCAGTCTTCTTGCAGTCTTTTCATTAAGACTATCAAAAACTGAAATGGAGGTATTTTGATACATAAAGACTCCCTTACAGAAACAATGCTCTGCAGTGTGAGTAGAAAAGTCTTATAAAATCTTTTTGTGTTACTTAATTAAAAGATGATGGGCAGAAGGGATAATAGGTTGTTTCTCAAATTCTACTGAATTTTATCATCATAATGATGATTACCAAATGTCTGTATTTGCAAAAGAACAGCAGTTCATAAATATCAAATTTGTGCTATTATTAACGTGCAGAATGTGCCAGTTTTTATCAATATAGGAATCTGGTAATTATCACTAAAGCCATTAATTAAAATTAAGAAGTAACTAAATAAGGAATAGGAATGCCACTTACTTCTTAACATCCAAAGAGCAAAAATATCTACCTATTATCCTTTTCAGGCATCTGACACTGTGACAATGGAATAGAAGGTTGTCACAGCGTAATAGTCCCCAGCTGCTGGGTGGATGTGAGCCGAAACTGAGGCATTTATCAAAAACAAATACCGGGGGAAGCTGGGAGACATTCATCCTGGGACAACACTCTGTTAAATCAATGGTGTTTCTGTTCCAGCGGGTGACCAACGCGTGTGCTCTGTCTGATGGGTGTCAGTGTGGCACAATGGTCCTGGTCCCACACCTCACAGAGCCATGTGGTGATTGTCCAGGGAAGGCAGGAACCCTCATACCCTGCCCAGCCAGAGCAGAGCCGCCGTGGGGGATTTGGGAGGTGTCACAGCACGTCACCCCTCCATCACCCTCTGCCTCACAGGGCACTTGGAAGACTGTGCACAGCAGGGCCAACACCCATGAGTGTGAGCCCCCGAGGGGTGGGGATGACCCACCACCAGGCATCCCTGGTTTCTCCACCATTGCGTTGGTAAAATCGGGTGGGAGGGTGCAAGGCAGACAGGAGGAGGTCTGACACTACAGGGCACAATGGTGGGAGGCAATCAGAGAACAGCGGAGGCTTGGGGAAGAGAAAGGGACTGTGCTTTCAGTTGCCACAGTGAACCTCTGGTGTAGCTGGAGCCCGGCAGAAGAGCCAGAGGCTCTGCATGGAACCGCACCCGCACAGCCAGGTTAGTGCACACCTCCATGAAAGCAGCCATCGAACCCCCTTGGAGCACTCACTGCAAGCCAAACGAAGTCTGTGGGAAGGGGTGTTGCTGGAAGGGACTATCCTCATGCTTATCAAGAGGTTAGTACCCGCTTGCAAGCTTCATCTGCGCTGGACATGAAAGATTTTGAAGCAGACCCAGTCTGCCAAGGCAGCGAAGGAGGAGGTGAAAAGGGTACATCTTTTTGAGGCAAATATCAGCTACCTCTGTCTCATAAGAGGCTTTCTGCTCTCCTGGCATTGTGGTATATATATCTTCAGACTCACTCGCTGCCCCCTCCTGTGTAAAATTTACACAAGCATTGAAAGATTGTGGAATACCCAAGGAAATAATTTTTCAGTCGATTGAGTTCTTAATGGAAAAACCTCCCTGAATGCTATCTTACAAATTAGAAGATCCCCTGCTTTCTAAATAGTTCAATTGAAATCAGCTTTTGTATTTATCCTTCAGGTCATTCAGGCTCAAATGTTGTTAGCTCTGAGTCAAAAAGTCAGATTTTTAAAGGGAAAATGTCAAGTCCTTTTAGGCTTCAACTGACCTTTTAAACCAGATTAGGGATTTGAAGCATTACACATGGATTTCTACATTTTATATCACAGTATTTAACAAATGATCAAATACAACTCCCAAGAATACTATTTTTACAAGCTTGACATTTCAGGCCTTAGAGGATGTTGCTGGTCTTTCTTTTACATAAAATTACCCTGGAGAAATTCAGCCTGTTTTCTGTTCCTTCATTTCTCTTTCATAAGAGGGGAAGTTCTGTGCATTTCTTTCCATGCTGTTGTTCTCTCTCTGGCATTGCAAGCAAGAAAATATCATGATGAAATCCTTGAGATATGCTCAAAGTGATTGCTACAATAAATTCACTCGGTGGGTGTCACATATGGTTAGAGCACAAATCTGGCAGTTATAGATGCCAACAGGGCCCTAGGAATAGATCTGACCTTACTTTCATGCCTGGACTGACGGATAATGCCACTAAAAATGCACTAAATCTCCCAAGGTGGAAATAATAGAAACCCTCTTTCAGTTCCAAGTGCTTCCCTCACACAGGTAGGACAAAGGAAATGGATGCTAGAGTGGGATCATGGATTTGTGAGAGGACACTCATAAACTTGAAGGAGTAAGCTGGGGTTAGTGCTCAGAGATTGCAGACACGGTGGGAACAAGAGGAGGAGTCCCATTCTCAGCTACTGTGGTCTGTAATGGGTCTCTGTCCATCTTACATCCCATGACCTGGTCAGCTGGCACTGCACGATGGTGATACCTACGGAGAGGATGGAGACAAGGTAAATTTCCTTCCTGTTCTCTGTCAAGGGAGAGAGATCCTATTTCAGAGGTATTACATCAGAATACTCAGATCTGCCTTGCTGGCTGTTCAGCCCTTCTTGTTTTTTCTGAGGGTGACTCATTAAGTGCTAATCATGGTACTGGAGTTTTTAGATGGATCGTTTCTCTGATCATAGTTGGAAAGAGACCAGAAAATGTTATCACATGGACCAACTCATCAACAGGCATCAGACAGCAATAGCGTTCGGGTTTAAAAGGCTCTGCGTTCAACCACTAGCTCCTTCTATGTTTGTAGTGGAGATAAGGTTTGTCATTTAGGCACATGGGTTTTGTTTGTTTGGGTATTTTTTTTCCATACCAGACCAAGACCTGCAGGATCCCTGACAAGCTTTTCTGGTAGTTTCAAAATCTCTGAAGTCAGTATTATTATGGAATGTTAAGGACATCTCAAGGCTTTTCACATAGTCCCATTTTTGTTCAAGATCTCTCCCCGGTGACTTGACTCCAACCCAGACAAACACAATGCAACATTCTGCTGCACACTGCAGTCCAAAGGGGTTAAACCACAAGAGTTTGTTACCTGTCAAGTGTTCTCCACCCCTTCATAAAGAAAAGGTTGTAAAAGGGTAAATTTGTAGAAAAAGAGCAGAGACTGCCTTCAAGTTTCAGCCCTGCGCTGGTAGCATTTAGCACAAGTGGGTATTTTATTTTATTTGCCTAATAGGCAGTTACTGTGCACACCACAGTACCTGTATGGATGTGGATAAATAGAGGCTTGCAAAATCTACACATTTTAAGTGCAGATTTTACCTTCTGAAACAGGATCCCAAAGTTTCAATTGCACAAGTTATTGCTGTGTTGGAAAGGACTGAAGAGGTAAGTCTTACTATAGCCCAAAACAGTGCTGACTTTGAGTCTGTTCTGGTAACTGCTAGCTATAAAGTAGACACCATACAAGTGTGTACCTCTGTATGCTTTGATACTGTCTGCATTGTGACATTAGTACTGTCCTTACAGAATCAGAATAACTCACTTTTCCCACGTCCTGCATCTGAAGGGGAAAACACAAAAGAAGCAATCAGCAGCTCTGTGCCTGGGATACAAGATTATTGTAGTCTGAAGCTAACATATTATAATTGGTTAGAGCAATTATTTATGGTCCTTAATGTTAGTTTTGCTGGTGTTTTCACTATTTTCAGCTCTTCTTACTGATTGGTTTAGAATTCTAAGCTATTCAAAGTTATATTTATAACACAGTAAAAAAGCATTCGTAGCTTATAGCCAGATGTAGAAAGTCATGACAACACCTGATGATAAAATTACCAAAGACATCTGACAGATGCCATTTTGTGATTCTATTGTTTTTTTCTAAAATAAAACAAGCAGCTATGCAGCTGTTTTAAAATATTTGTCAGACTTTATCAAAATCATTTACCTATCACCATTTATTTGTTTCTTCTAATGGAAAATACCTGTAGTATGACAAGAAGATGAAGTTAATCTGAAGCAAATCAACATGATAGTTTTCCATTATTGGAACTCAGACAGGCTTGTCAAAAAGGGGTGACACAGAATAACAATGCTGTTGCTGTTACCAAACATGCATTCACAGAACAAAGAGTATTTTGAGATATGTTTTTCTTCTAATTTGGCAACATTTTATAATGAAAACTAGGCTATTCTCTTAAAGCTTAGGAAAGCAAGCCCTTTTGAAATAACATGTTCTCCTTGAAGCTTCTACTTTGCTCAAGTTTATCTTCTTTCCTTCCACTAAAGCATTCTTTCATTGCTTTAGCCATTATTAGAAAGACGGAATTAAGAAAAGCTTGCCAGAAACATTTGGATTTGTCGTGTGCTCCAGTGTTAATGGGAAGTACTTGGTCTCTGATACAAAAGTTATATTTACTTAATTTATAAATTTTGTAGGACAGATCTTCTGGTCATCTGTTTTGATTTGGAAGCAATTATACATGGAGCCTTGTTGCACCCTCCATCTGACTATAGGCACTTTTGTTTATGCCACTCAGCTCTGCATTAACAATTAGATGTTCGTTGGAGTTACACTGATTTTTTTTGCAAGAAAAAGCTCTTAAAAAAGAAGGATATTGCACCCCTAGCTCCCATTCAGAGGGTTCAGGACTTCCTCTCTCCATTAACCGGATGTGGCAAGAAAACAACACCACAAAACTGAAATGGCAAGTTACTAATGATAACGTAATGGTTATCGCGTCGCACTTTATCCTCAGTTTGGGGAACATCCTGTCACAACAGAGCTCTATAGTCGGTGACATGAGTCTTATGAATTTTGAAAAGCCTAAAGGGCATCATTTTTTCAGAGTTACCAAGTAGGAACACAGTCTATTCAAAACACAAAGACAAGGGCAGAGAAGAAAGTTTGATAATGTTAAAACCCCTACAATTTTGGAAATTGTTGTTTGTTTGGTTTAAAAAAAATTCAGAAACCCCAACTCTTGCTTCAGAGAATCTGTCTTCTCTCTTAAGTGTGCTGCGGGCGTGGTTTTCAGCAAGTTACTCCAGGAACAGCCTGACTAATGAGGAGCTCAGATGAGCTTCTGAAGCAAATGTATCACTGAACTGTACTGGTGGAGCTCTTGGTAGAGCTCCTGGCAAAGCTCCTGGCAACCAGTGAGCCATGGTTCTGTCTTTACCGTGCAACAAGTTGTGATGCAGAGGTTCCTGAACTAGTGCCAGATGCAATAGTAGTCCTGGGACCATGTCAGTGTGCTGAAGCCAACTATAGGATTTCTGATTTGTTATCCCAACTGCTATCTGTGCTCAATAGCAGCGTGGATCAGGCTGGGAGGGTGTCTCTGATGCAGAACCCCCTGCACTCTGTCACATGGTGATGGCTAACGATATCGTTCAACAGTTCACAACTGGTGTTTCACCTCATTCTTCCCCCTTTTTCTGATTGCCTCAGTCTGAGAAGAAGTTAGTTTTTCTCAGCTTCAAGAGCACCACCAGAAGCATCCCACACGCTGTGTTCTACATCCATCCTGCCCTTGGTTTGGGAACACATGACTGGAATAACAACCAGGGCTTGAGGGGCTGGTAAATGCTCAGGACTTTAAGACAGCCAACAGAGGAAGAGATAAGGTGCATATAAAATTAGAATTGTTCCCTTTTCTAATGCAGAGGGTGTTCCTATGGTCTTATATCAGCAGAAAGGCAGATACCATACTTTCAGAAGCACATGATTGCCTTGTTCCCATTTATTGTCTGCCTTTACCAGACTAAATTAGCCAGAACAGGAAGATCTGGCAACTGTTCTCTGGGGTTCAGGCTGGTTTACCACCACACGGACTCAGTTTTCACAGCTCTTTGTACATGATCTCTCCCTTCTAAGTCACTTCATCTTTCTGGTCTCTCCATTTTCCTCTGCTTTGTGCTAAAGCAGCCTGTTTCCTTTACTCAAACTCCTGCTCGGTCCACACGCTCCAGTCAGCAGCTCAGTGCTTCACTTCTGTGTCTGAGGTTTGTGCTGAGCTTCTCTCACCATCCATGGATTTGGACATGAAACTGGTTTTTTGCTTGAGAATACTTTCACTTGCCCTTCGCTTCCAGGCAAAAAGGCTTTTCTTTGCTAACTATTACTTTACATTTATATTGGGTCTATCTCCTCAGAGCACCCCAAAGCACTTTACATACTCTGTGCAGGAATCAGTGGAGGTTGAATGCATAGGGGCTCTCTTGTTATTTCTGTATTCTTAGTTACAGCACTCTGTGTCATAGAAACTGACTTAATGACTGACAAGGTTAATTCTGCTTTGCCTAATTCATTCCAGTAGAGGAGCCACAAAAAAGTACAGTTTAAGTGCATAGAATTTTAGAGGGAATATCAAGCACACTTCCTTCACTGTTTTAATCTTGCTCTAAGGGAATATATGAGAAGCATAGTTGATAGAAAAGAGTATTTACATAATTTAGATTACTCCAGAGCACTTCATTATAATACCTAGAAAGAGTGGAAAAAACAAGTGTTTTGGAGATGGCTGTCTGGGCAGCAGAACCATCCTTATCCAATGATGCAAATCAATCCTTTCAACAGTCAAGGAGACCAGGATTTGGGTGGCATTCGTATGAAAATTGACATATATGAGAAAGGAAATACGATCTTACATTTCCAAGTACATAACTCTATTATATTTCAGCCTTTCATTAAAAAAGCCACAAACAAGATATGCAAAATAAGGTGCTGTTCGTGTTGCTTAATCAAAAAACACATATTGGTGTAACTGTCATCTGACGAGAACAAAATATGATCACACATTTGAAGGCTTTACAACCTTGAAACAACAGTTGTTTCCATGCTTATGTCAGAATAGAGGAGGAAGTATAGTCATATCTAATCTTGAGAGATCAATACTTCACAGCAGTCAAGGAATAGATAAATACAGCAGTCAACAAGCAATATGGTATAATAACCTTTATTTTGAAGGTAACTTTTGGAAGGGTAGCACACAACAGATAGCAGGGAGATTCCATGTGGAAAGTGATGGCACAGCAATCACAGGCTATGAACAGTGAACGTTTCCATTGACCATGAGCTTCCAGTTGACTGACCTACTGACTTCAAACGGCTTCGTAAAAGGACTTGGGTTTTGACCAAGGCACTGCATTTTTCTTGTCAGTCCCTGTAATACAGCACATCAGCACATCCGTCTGTCCTGCTCTGGAACGCACAAACGTACAGCAGACACTAGTGGGTCCCTGTTTATCACAGTCCATGCTGCTGTCCTCAAGCTCCCCGCTGCCTGGTTAGTTAGCGTGCGAGACACCTCCTTCACAGAGGATCACAGAACAGGTCAGATTGAAAATGCCAGCCATGCCACTGACAGTGGAAGCAATACTGCTTACAGTGTGGGATTAAAGAATTTTTTTCTTTCATCTGTTCAAAGTGTGGTGAATAAAAACCTGTTCATTCTCCAGAGGAAGGGGCTTTAGGAAAGTCACACTCCTGGCATGAGCATTTCAGTCAAAGGTCCTCTTCTTCTAAAATGCCTCTTGTTAGTGCCTTGCTGAACCCATGAAAATTCTTTTAGCAGGAGCTGCTGTAAAATAAGTTCTACATTTACACTGAATGCCATGAGCTTATTGACTGCAGTGGTCTCAGCAATTCAGAATATACTCAGTTTGACAAAGCTTGTGCCTAGCAGGTCCCTGGACTTGTGGAGATTGGTATCTCTGGATAGCTGATTTTACCACCCATAAAGCAGAGCAGCGATGTGACAGAAATTAAGATTGGCAAGAAATCATGCAGTTCAATGCATCATACTTTGTTATGATAAAAGACCATTGCATGAGGTACATTGCATGATGGTGATATTCTGCAGAAGATGACCGAGTTTGGCCTAACAGTTTCTGCCTAGAGTTACACTCAGTTAACCCCATCGCTGCTGATGATGATTGCAGCAAGTTCACTGAGCTCTGCACCTCAGATGCCTGAGAAATTCAAGACGTAATCAAGAGTGACTTTGACAGGAAAAACGGTGACCAGTTCTTCCCTGTTGGCTAAAAATCTTTTCACCAGGATGCACCTGAAATCTCTTTTTGAAAGTCTTATTCCTTGTGCAACCAGGAATAAAGGTTGTTGTTTTACTACCTATAAAAGACCTCTGATTGTCTATCATGGTCTTCTGATAGTGTCCCAGTTGTGCTTGCCCAGAAGAAAAACTAATTCTTACTGCATCCCAAAATATATCATCATTAAAAAAGAGTATTATTGGTTTTAGCTAGCAATAGCACTAGAAAGAAAATTAATGGAAGGTCTGTTATGTAATCTCATTATTTGATCTGTATTTGTAAGGGGATTATTAAACAACTCTTCACAGCTGATGTGGTCTAGAATAGAGCTATTTATTTTCAGTTTATCCAATGATGCTGAATGCTCCAGCATTTCATCAATAACACCATCAGGGATAGATAAACTTATGGTCATTCATTTTGATAACTTTATATTTCTGAATCTGAACTTCTTTCTGACTAACATCAGATATGCTGATAAAGCATCCTCTCCAATGATTGCAGTATGGAGACAAAAAAACTTTATGCCATCATGGCATGGGCAGCTTTTTAAGCATTTATAAGTATATTGATTTTGATTTCACTAAGGTTCCTCAAGGCAATTCAGCAAAGATTTTTCAAAAGCAGTACTTCACTATTCTTAAAACAACAAAATTAACTGGATAAATGAGTCCATGTCTTCCTTTGACCAGTTTAAAGAGCTTTCATTATCTTTCTGTGTCCCGATTGAACACAACACTTCTTTGTAAAGATGAATACATAGAATTGTAGAATTGGACCTGACCTTTTGCAACACACGAGTCCCAAAATGAACACTGTTTGTTCACATTGAATTCCCACAGAGAAAAGTAAAGTGAAAGCAGCAAGGAACTTCAAGCACCAAGGAGGCCTTCAGGCAATGGCATAGTAATTTGGAAGGTGAACAATGTCTGATTCAGGTTTTCATAAGGCTTAAGAATCTCAAAAACCTCCAAACAGCCTTGATCTAATACATTCAAGGATCCTTTTTCTCCTCTAGGTTCAGTTTCACAGTAAGTGTAACCATGGTCCAAGAACGTTAGTCCAAGTGGACTATTCTATGAGTACCAGTATATCCGCCCAAGCTTTCAACAGCTTATAATTATTGTACAATCCTCCCATTGCATGATCTGCAATGTACTGTGCAATATTAAGTCCAGATCATGCCAAAATCTTTTCCTTTGAAACAAAATATGTCAAGGGGAAATATAGTTTTAATTCAATATTTCAGATCAGAATACACTTACGTTCTTCAAAACTTAGCTTTACCGTTGGAGCAGCTAACCCCACTGGGCTACTCAGACCACTCCACAACCCTCCCAGGAGCCATTAGCTTGCAGAGTTTGTACATGCAAGCACTTATCTTTGTAGGTCACATTTTAAAGCTTTACAAACCATGAGCCAGTGGTGTTGGTGATTAGAGATCTCACATGGCATCTCGTTTTTGTCATGCAGAGACAGAGATGGGTCAACCGGCTGCTCTAGCCCAGCCTGGCACCCTGTTTCCTATTATGTGGAAAGTGCACATGTGTTAAATGAGCTGGGAGAGTCTGAAGGACCCCATGGGACACAGAACAAGTGGGAATGGGTTGCCACTGCAGGAGTAATTTCTCCAGCCAGCAGCCTATTCTCTTTCCTGTGTTGAGAAGCCCTTGGGAAAGTAGAAAATAAAAGCAAAAGATCCCATGTCCTCTGCATGTGTAGGACATCTGGTCCTTCCCAGGGGATATAATGTACTGCTCCTCAGTGGCAACTGGAGGGAGCTGCTTGTCCCACCCAGTGAGGAAGGTTAGGGACCCCTGGTCAGGAGTAGGTTTTAAATAGCAATTAGGGAAACATTTGGCTTTCGAGTGCTCAGATCACTTGCCCTGGCAACACAGCTTCAGGCCCTTTCCCCTCACCTTCAATGACTTTCACAGAGCTTTATATCCAGCTGTGTCCCCGCATCAGCAGAGCAGCTCCTCCGCCTTTACCTCCTGCCCATGGGGGCTGCCACTTGGAGCCACAGTTCCATCACAGCTCAGACCTCTTCCAGCCTGGGCCTGATTCCTGGAGGCAGAGGGCTGCCCGCTCCACATTGGCTTGAGAAAGCTTTGTTATACAACTGTCTTTGGCTAATTGGCTTTCTGAGACCTGATATTCTCCAGGACTTTTTGCACAAACAGCCAGAAAGACTGAGGGGGACAGAAGGGGCCTCAGGGTGAAATACTTGAGCTATTGAAGTAAGATGCAAAATTCCCTTTGACTTCAACAGGGTCAGAGTTTTACCCTGTAGCTTTAATTAGCTCGCATTGTTGTAAGTGTCCGGTGTCGCTACACAAGGAATGTAAAGTATAGTATGTTCAATAGTGATGTGTACATAAGTGATTTAAGAGGATATAAAAGAGGAGTAGTGCATTTAAAAGGCGTGAAGTTACAGGAACTGGCTTGTTTAAACCCTACCTATTCTATGCTTCATAATAACACCGAAATCTATGTGAAGGCCCTGTAATTTAACAAAACAAACTGGTTCCCCCCAAAACAAGTATCTGTGAACCACAGGGAGAAGTGTCAGAGAAGAATGATCTCACAAAAAAACACTATAAAGGGAGTCCACTTTCAAGTTATTCAGTTGTCCCTTCTAATAAAGACCTGAAGTTTTCGTACAGATTGATGGATTTTAATCAGGATAAGATGGCTTCCAGGAAGAGGAAGGAAGAAAAATCTTAACCATCCTGCAAAGAGGAAGAGGATGCATGGTATAGGATGTTTAGCATGCTGGAGTGTAGTGGACTTAGGAAACACATGTCAGGGTGTCACAAGTAGTACATTGTGGCAGAGAGCTGATGTGGCAGAGCGAGGGATATTTTGACAAGAGCCACAGTATGAAAAGTGTTCTATGCAAATACTGTGCCTGGAGTAATGAATAGTGTAATTTTTTCCTCTTCTGAGAGTTTCAATGGAAAGGACACCTGGATTTCACAGAAAAGCCCCCACAGAGGAATTAAAAACAATGTTTTATTCATTTATGAAGCAGACTTTGTCTTGTGTGCAGATTTCATCATTTCATTGTCTCTGGTATCTCAGAGAAGAACAGCTGGTTCCTCACTAGATGCTTCCACAGAGGATTTATTTTTTTTCCCCAGGAAATTATCAGTCTATTTGTACAGGAAAGAATCAGACAATGCTCCCATATTTCTGATTTCTAACCCATGCTGAATGAAGAGAGGCAGTCCAGTTTGGGAGAATAGAACAGGGAAAGAGCCACATAATTTTCTGGTATATGTAATTCCTTCCTCACTCACAGGCCTTCCAAGTGCTGGAACAAGGAATATTGAGGCCAGGTACTACCAATGCCCTGGAAAGACTGCCCATGATGGGCCCAGGGCTTCAGCTTAATAGAAAGCCCACAGTCCAGGATTCAACTCGTGCATGTGATTGCTATGTGTTCAGCCATGGCTTTTGCCTCGCAACTACTTTCAAGACAACTAAAGTGAAGCATTTCATATGCTTTTCTTTAGCCTTGCCCAAATTTTAAGTCTTTGGAAATTTGCTTTTTGATATTCTTTCAAAGCAGAATTGTAGAATAATTTAGGTTGTAAAAGACTTATAAGATCATCAAGTCCTTAACTTAGTCCATTAATTTAGGACTGCCAAGTCCACCACTAAACCATGTCCCTAAGCATGACATCTACACATCTCTTGAATATCTGCACTGAGGGTGACTTTACCACTTCCCTGGGCAGATGGTTCCAATGTTTGAAAACACTTTCAGTCAAGAAATCTTTCCTGACATTCTATCTAAACCTCCCCTGGCACAACTTGAGGCCATTTCCTGTCATCATATCATTTGTTACTTGGGTCGGTCGAATGATACCAGATATTTTCTTGTTGGGGTAGAAATGTCATTCTGCTCTGTGTTTCAGTTGCAGAGGTATGCTCCACTTCTTATTTACACTAACAGATTTCAAGGTCTTAATGTGCTGTGTATTATAAATTTAATACTAGGAATTCTTCTATTTTGCGTTGTGTTTTTAATTGCTTACATGATAGCTCTGAGAACACACAATAGAACTTGGTGTGTTTTCTTAAGGGAAGAAGAAGTTTCTTTCCATCTCCTTTGTTATTGCTATAACATTATTCTTTGCTAATGCTATTTAAAACTCAGATTTAATGTTTTATTCCATGATATTCTCTAGTTTCTATACAGCAACCCTTCTTCCTTTTAGGAAACTCTGGGAAAACAGAATGTCTCTATCATGAGAATCCCTGCATAAGGGACTTAAAAAAACAACTTGTAATGAAATATGCTAGCAATTGTATAAAAATACATTGTGTGGGACTTTTGCCTGTGGCAGTATGTACGCACATGAATGACAGTATTGTGTGAGACAGAGCATTGTGTTGTTCAGTGCCAGTGTATAAAGCTACACTCATTTTGCATAAATATTTGAGTGCTTTCTGGGATGTCTGGGATTTTTTTTAAAAAAGTAATGTTCCATTTCTCTTTCTCTGCAACTGCTCCTTGAATTTGCATGTCTTAACCATGGTTGTCACAATGTGGAAATGTTCATGTGTCACTTCAGTAAATTTTATCAAATTGGGGAGGGAGAAAAGGGGAAAGAAAATGTATAGCTTGAAAATCAGCAAAACCATATCTATTTTTTATCCATAAACTGTGCATTAAATAAAAGAGGTCATGTTTTTAGTCAGACAGTCCTTTAAATTTCTAGTTATTTGGGCTTTGCTGTGTTCCACATACTTATGAATCACCTCCACACCTCCTTGGAAATCCAGGGATAAGACACCAGATGACAATCTATGAGTATCTACAAATATTTTCATTTCAGTTTTTTGATCCCGAGTGCACTTATGCAATGAAGATTTTTCTGTACTTTAATGCTCCAAAGAAGACATTTTTTGTATAGCTCATTTGATGATGAGAATAAGACATTTAAAATGACCTGGACTGCTTACTTATTTGGATCCACTGTTTTACACCTTCTTTACATTTAAGAAGCAGGAAGGATACATATGCAGGATGAGAGATGACACCTTGGAAGCTAGAGACTCAGAAGAAGATTCAAGGGTAGAAAATGGAGAGAAATTAAGCAAGAGCTTTCAGTGCACTGCCAGGAGGAATCTAGTTTCAGCTTTGTAACTTGGTGGGCCAAAGAGGTGACATGTCCCAGAACACTGAAGAGATTAATGATGGGAAATGTGTTCAGGTCTTGTGCACACAGTTTTAAATTGGAAATTTAAAGTTTGAAAAAAGTTTTAAGCCTCATGTGAAGCCTAGAGAAGATATGCTAGAAAATATTGTGACTCGTTCAGATTCTTTAAGAAGACATAGACTGACAAATGGCATGGAGACTAGAGTGATGATTGAATGATGAATCCCAAAGAACCCATTAAAGTCCCCGTTTAGTCTAACAGAAAATAACGTCTGAAGTCATGTATATTGACAATATAAATAAAGTAACATTTAACACCGTGAATGATCAAACCTCCAAGGTAGAGCCTCTGTCTCGTGGAAACTTAGCCAACACTGGGTGCCTGGAAGGTGCTTGGTTGGCCACCCTTTCGTAAATGGCAGTCAACTCTCCAACCCTCGGTATAAGGGTTACTGGGTAATAGAGCAGAACTGGGTTAACAGACCATTTGAACTGGGAGATCCAGTGGGGTGATCTAATGCCCCTTCAGGCTGTACACCTGATCAGGTTAAAGGAAGCTGTTAGAAGGCTGTTTCAGGATGCAGAGTCCTCTCATTGCTCCCATTTTGCAGCTGCTTCAGACTGGTCTGTTCGCTCAGCACTTTCAGTTGTCAGCTGTGACACTTCCCATAGATGTCAGAGTAACCAAAACTGAAAGGAAGGCCAGAATCGAGAGCAGCTTGAAGCTTTGCCCAGTAACAAGTTGGCAAACTCAGTTATCATGTATATCTTGCTATCATTCCAGGGCAACTGCACAATTGTAAATGCATTTTCTGCCCTGGGTGTCTCATGGAGAGCATCCCGAAGAAGTACACTGACTCTCTAAACACCCAGTAAGTCTTTCTCTAACCCATCTCATCTGGTCCAGTTAATTTTCCTATGTGGTAGCGGGCGCATGGAAACACTGCAGAGGACATGCCTCACTGTGCAGCTGATTGTTTCTATCATTCCATCATTTCTGTCTACTTGTGCCTGGAGCCTGGGTTACAGCCCTGAAAGAGTGATACCCAAGTTTTCTGGCTGCACAGATTTGTTGCAGATGAACTCAGAGTATTTACATTGCATCGAAATTATTCCTTTTTTGATAAACAATGTTTGAATTTCTCATCTATTTAGGATTGAGAAAGCCATAATTCAAAACCAAATACAAATGCACTTCCCAGCGTGTCCAATTAAAAAAATTAAATTGAACAAAAAAATTTATTCCATTAGAATGTGATGTGCCATGGAAAGGGGTTCTAAACACGCCTTTCAGATGGGAGAAAGAATGAGATCAGGAACAAGCCACAGAGCATGGAGGTAATTTATTCTGTGTGCAGTGTCAGGAAGCAGGACTGACAGAAGGCTCAAGGAGTCAATCTTTAATTTGAGTCCGTGAGCATGAGACTGGCAAAACTTGAGCCAAGCTCTGCAAGTCTGTGGCCACAGCAGGAGGAGTTCATGATCTCTACATATGCTGCACTGCAGTTCTCCAGTCTGTAAAAATTTAATACTGCAAGTTTTCAAACATGCGTCTCACCAGAGCAGGAGCCACTCAAAATGGCCACTCCTCAATCAAACCCAGGATCTCCATGCTCTGCTGGTCACCTCTGAAAAGAATTATGTTCTAGCAATCGCCAGGTCTCCACCAAAATTGCTGCTATCAGTCAATCAGTTTATCTTAAATGAAGAATGATTCACGCAGGCAAAATGTAGTAAAAGTGAGAGGCAGTGATTGCCTCTTTGATCAGGCAGAGCTGATCAAGATGAGCTCCTTTGACACTGGTCCGTTCTTCCAGGGCACTGAAGTAACCTTTTTGACAGCAGATACAGATGGAGAGGAAGAAATGCACTCCGCAGCCCGTGCTGATCTCAAGTGGGAGATGGCAGTGAACAGCCCACACCTCACTGAAGGCAGAAAGAAGCCTGCTGCCTGTGTGCTCTGCCTTGCCTTGACTCCTGAGAGGTAGGAGGCACCCATTTGTCTTCCCTGGACTGCTCTGTGGAAACTGGAAAAGTAGCCAAGAGGACATTGCAATGAACCTCATAAGCATCCAGTCAGCTACGACTCACTATCCTATTCAAACAAATCAAAGCACAGCAGTGAACCACATCTCCTCAGACTCTCCTTCTGCAAAAGACAGACAACTTTGAGCTTCAGGAGGTTAATTATGTGCATGGTAGGTGAATTAGGTTAAAATAAGTTAATAATTATTATTAATAATAATAATAACTAAATAAGTTCGATTCATAGTAGGGCAAAATCCATAGCACATAGTACACCAGCAAGGTATAACGTCTGTAGACTTCAGAGCAATTCCCACAGATTCACTTCTTCTCTGCACAATTTCCCAAGTGAGAAGAGGACTAATGTTTTAATAACAGCAATCGCCATTTTTAAGGTTCTAAATTTTTGGTATTTCTGCAGAACAGCTCTTACCCTCATTAAGTATAGATTGATTTCACGAGTTCTCTCCAACTGTGAGCAGAGCTTAACGGTGTAAAAGATGCTACACAAACACATAACACAAAATGTGAATTATTTTAACAAGCTAAGCAGACAAAGAATGGCAGGAGAAATCATTGTGGAGAGAGGGCAAGACACCTTATTCAAGGTTGTTCCTTGGGTCAGTGGTAAATTCTGGGCAGACAGTTGAATTACATAGTCTCTCCAAACAGATAAAGTGGTACTGTGAGAGTCTGTATTTGTTGCCATCCAATAGAATCATTACACTTCCATTGAATTTTCCTTGGCAGGGGTTCTTCATGTTACTAAATTCTGGCCACATTCTTTGAAAGAGTGATTTAGCTGCTGTAGGTTAATAAATGAGGATTTTACTGTCACAGGGAAAAGCCACTATTTTCAGTCCTTTAAAAAATGTGTTCTGGAGAAGGAGGTGAAACAGCTGAAAAAACTTACTGCACATGGCCAACGGAAAAAGCAACAAATGACAAAAGTTAAAACATGTTGCAATAAATGAAATCAGCTACACTTTATCCTAGAGATTGGTTCATATGGTTTTAACCCTGTATGAAGGGAAACCTGATACATTATCCCTACTGCAAAATACTCAACAGCAAACTTTGTGAGCGATGTCCCGTTAGTTCCTCATTCACACATTTCTACACAGAACAATTCTGAGCACTTATTTTAACAATTAGACTGTTTGCTTTTTAAAATAAACTTTAATATTAAAGTAGAAAAAATTAATACTATTTAAAAAAAGGTATTAGATTATTTTCAAATTTGAAGCAAATAAATAAATGCTCTTGAAAGCAAATTGTTCTGTTCTTGAAAAATTATCTAAGACAGATCTTTCTGTCCATTCATGTGAAATACTTAAACAGATATGTATTCTCTTCCTTACTTTTATGTGAGCACCCAGAGCAGTTCAAGAGCTTTTTCAATACAATCTTTTGTGACAGAAAAGCAGTTTCTACAAAATCAAATTTCCACAGGGAAAATTTATTGAGTTTCTTTTCTCTTTCTCCAGGGAAAAGGGAATTTAAATATTTCATTCCGAAACATGCTTTGAAGTGTAAGAATTACCTCCGAGCTTAGAATTCTGCTTTCTGGCATCTATAAATAACCCGTGTGGCTCTCAGTCATACACATGGGCAATGTTAGCAATTGGTCTGGGTCCCAGGCACTTACTCCTGAAGGACACAGAAAGGCATCCGTTCTCACTTTAACCTGTGTTTCAAACTTGACCAAATACAATTATCAGTCTTTTGAGAGACTCTGCAGAGGAGAAAGCATTGTACATTTTGTATTTTCAGGTGGAATTGGTAATAGCTGGGAGTGTGAAACAGTTTGGTAACATTTAATCCCACGGCACTCCCCTATTGATGAGGTTTCTTGTTATTTTGCTCCACTACTTTGTCCCAGAGAGAGGTGACCAGTTCAATACTGCACAACACTGCCTGTGGTTCACAACATGAACACAACCAAGTTACAGCCCAGTACATTCCTGATTTTTCATTGTGATCACTGGCAATTAAAGTCGCTGAACTGTCAAAGAGAAACTCAAAGTTTTTGGACTTGAAATGTGAGTTTGCTCCACATAAACTCTGGGCTAATCATTTATTGGGGTTTTTTATTAGTTGTTATCAGCTGTTATGTATTTAGTGCATGTTACAAGGATTATAAGCCATATTCATTATTTTATCTGCTACTGCTGGTTGCTTTGTAATCTGAATAGTCTGAATCATGGCTAGGAAGATGACAAAAGCATAGGCAATAATAGAAACAAAAAGACCTACTAGGTTAAAATGATAAATTATTATAGCTAAATCACCCAAACATTCTTAAATTAATACAAGAATTAATAACACAGGTAATATAAGTTTGCAAATCAGTTAATAGTAGTTAAGTGGAAATAACACTACTAGTAAAGAATTGCAAATCAAAGGTTAAGCTAGTATTCCTTGTGATCACCTGATATGCTGGCTGTTTGTTTCTTCTGTCCTGAAAACCGTGTTCTCCTGTTACCAAAGACCAAAAAGCAGTACACATCTGCTTCTGGAAATGAGATTTCAGTGAGTGTCAAGAAGTACAGAATCAAGTGTACTACTGTGTTGTTTAGCATCCCACACGTGGCAGTGAAGGTGAAAGAGTATCTGCAAAGGGTGAATGCGAAACTCTATTCTGCAGAACCCCTATCTGACACCTTAAAACCAATGCCTGAGATCATATAATGTTTCAGAAGTGCAGTGTAACAAAACAACAAGACAACTATTAACACTGGAGATTGAGCTAGCTGTAGTGTCTATATTGTCTGTGTTTTCTATGTCTACACTAGGCTTGTTGCACCCCATCTAGGAAAAGAAAGTTCATGTGTAGGGAAGAAGCATTCTGAAGGAAACACTGGTGTGCACTGCAGTATATTATCCATATAATTCTCCCTCCTGTTTTGGACATTATAATAACTGCACATGAAATTGCAGTCTTCATTGTGTTTTACCTGATTTTTCCTATCACAAAGTACAATTAGTCTACAAATCTTGTAAGCAGAAGAAAAGCAAAATGAAGTATATAGTAGCACCATTTTTTGCTTTGTAGAAGAGAACTGGAAATATTTAGGAGGAATGAGAACTTGTGGCATCATATCAGCAAGGTTAAAACTGAATTGATTTCCAAGGAGTATCTTGCAAAACTCAGCTGTAAGGCAAAACAAGGAGAGGCAGATTTGGGTAGGGCACAGCTGCCACATGGCACAGGGCGGGGTCTGGTAGCTCTGGGCTGAGCTGAAATGAGGACCTGGGCCGTGGTCAGGTATGGGGAAAGATCCCAGGAGAGGCAAGGCCAGAAAGGTCTGTGGGTGCACCCCCAGGGCCCAGGTACCCTGACTAGCAGAGTCACCCTTATTCTCTTAAAAGTCTATGAATGATACTGGCAGAGAAGGAAAGGCTCACAGAGTGTGAGGGAACAGCAAGGCTTTCAGAAAACTTGAAATCCTTAATTAGATGCAATTATAGGAAAAGAAACTGTCCTTTCATGGTGTTCTTCATACTTATAGAACCCACCTCCTGCCAAAGGTAGCAGGAACTTTAATGGTAGACCCTGTGTAAGAGCTTCATGAAGGGAATATTTTAAAATAAGTAAATAAATTGCCCCACTGAAATTTTTAAAAAAAGGCAACTCCAGATGTGTTAGTTTTACAGGAAATCCTGTCTCACTTGGATGGATATAGAGAGCCTGAAAAACAGCAGAACCATTAGGTAGCGGAGGCGAGAGAAAGAAAGTTACAGAAATACTTTACAAAGGGACACTATTCACCCTGTGTATATATGGACTGCACATACAGAAGGTTGCACTCTGTACCAGAAATGTATAAAATCCCTGTACAAGGTACTCTTTCTACAGCTGCCCTTGAGACATGTCACAGAGCATCCCTGTTGCTAGACAGATGCTAATCCCGTGTTAGCCAGTGTAGCCGAACCTGCTTCATCAATGTAAGAAAACCTTTGTCTGTCACAAAAATCTCCTCTGAAAAAGAGGAAAAATATCACCTGAGAAAGAAAATGAGTCTTAAAACAGGTCCTGAGAAAAAACAGACCTGGGGTCTGTTAAGCAGAGGGTAAGAAAGTAGTTCTAGATAATGAAACTATTTTTCTTGAAGTTGTCCTGTCCTGAGACGCAGGTGCAAATTTCCAGAGGACCTGGCAAGGAAGGTGCACTTTGACATCGCCCTCCCTTACAGATCATACCAGATGGTGAGCTGGCAGTTGCTCAGCTGCAAGCCCATCCCATGTGCATTTACCCCCAGCCAGATGTACACATCAAGTCTTGTCTCCTTAAATACTTTATCTGCCAAGTTGAAATGCAATGATCTTGTTAATATATCCAGGATTCAAAGTGGGGTGGGCCTAATAGGTCAAAATTAGCCCAGAATTAATTATGTGCCAAGTAGCGAAACTTTTCAGAAGTATCACGTATGCCCTGTTCTAGAAGCTCTGTAGACACTGGTTCACACCTAGTGAGTGCCAGGGTTAAGGACAAAGAACTTCACCTATTTAACTTCAGTTCAACTGTAAAACAGATCCTGGGCTTGAACAGAGCTGAGCCAAGCTTAGACAGCAAATCTGACACTGTGTTTTGCTCAGTGTGGGACACCGATGGCTTAAAATGCAAGGAAATAAGACAGAGTAGCAGTGACCCAGAGCACTTCTTTGGTTTCATATTCCTCTTTACTTGCTATTTCGGATTAAAATCTGTATGATGCAAGGCAGAACTTTATTATGAAATGTTCACTGACTTTGCTGTGGGCAGTCAGATGAGTTTTTGGGGCCAGCTTTTATCTGTCATCAATCAGTATGCAATGCTTAGTGGTAGAGTGTAATAAAGCAGTTCATCAGAGTGTGATTTGCAATAGGGTGAAAGTATTTACCATAGAATCATAGAATATGCTGAATTGGAAGGGAACCATCCAGATCACTGAAATCCAACTCTTGGCCCTGCACAGGACACCCCAAGAATCACACCAGGTACCTGAGACCATTGTCCAAACACTTCTTGGACTCTGACATGCTTGGTGCTGTGGCTTCTGTTCGAGCATGTGTGACATTTCTGTCTATTGTCCATAAGGAAACCCAAATGCAATAGTGAAGCATCCATTTATGCCTTAAATATTCAAGACACTAGAGCTATGTCTTATTTTATCCTCAAAAATTACTGCATGTATTCTTCCAATAACTGCTTTGTAGTATTATACAGAAAATTATTTTTTTTCTTTTTGATTTTCATAACCAGAACCCTAAAAGAATTTTCCACAGCTAAAATACTATTTGTGCCTGGCTTTCTGCTGCATGGATAAGCTTTGTATCCTGCACTGCAGTAAGTCATTCTTGCTGCAGAGATTGTAATTATTCTAGAGAATCAAGGCACTGGACCATATCCAAGCACTCAGAAACCTCAGTGATAACAAAGAATTTATATGTAGGGAAGGTGAAGTACAGTTCTGTGCCATCTGTATATCACCGGCTTTTAAATCCAGTTCACTTTGTAGATGGATTCATGTAGACATTGAAAGGGACTAGAGAAAGAATGGGTCTTTGTCTGCCTGAAGACTTACTTTGGATTCATGCCACCTGTCAGACTTGACATAAGGTCAACAGTGCCAAATACTGCAAAGATATTAAGGAGAATAAGAATGGATTTCTCCCTTGTATCCATTGACAGCAACAGACCTTCTGTGCCAGTCATCCATCAGTGCCAGTGAGACAGATTCAGCATCCTGCCCTGGCCTGTGTCTGTACCGCCTCTGACCCTGGATTAACATGAATAAACTTGTAAGTGGATTCCGTATGAGCTTGCCATAGAATACCAGGTTTGATGGTAGGTGGCAGATGAACTGAAACGATTTATTCAGGACATATTATTGAGGAGAAAAAAACCTGAGTTTAGGTACTGCTAGAAATACTGAGATTCCTTCCCTGAATTAAGCATTAGATATTTCTGCCTAAATGATAAAGCAGCAATATAGTATTAGTATGAATCCTCAGATCCTTGACTCCTTGTCATATGGGTGTAATGTTAGTATAAATTAGCAAGCTGTCTAATTTGCTAGAGCTCAGGAATCCCCTAAGTTGCACTGGGACCACCAGTGCGAGGATAGCGAGGGAAATCTCCATAGAGTGCTACTGCACAGGCACATGGGCACAGGAGACCTCTGTAACGTGTTAGCGAAATTTTAAAAAATCAACAGAAACTTGTTATGTGTTGCAATTCAGAGTGATCCCCAAAGAAGCACAAAGGAGATGGTTACAGGGTTACTCACAGGTTACCACTTGTAATGGTTTTCACTCTGGTTCTTTTGCACCTTAGTGCTGTCTCAAAACTCATTTTGTCACCATTAACAATAATAAAAAAAGAAACATTTTACCAAAGTCTATAAATCTCTGGTGGAGATGAAGCCTACTGTCCCCAAAGTAAGACTTTTCCCTGAACGAAAGTACGTCTCTCCCATATTATGAGGTTGGATAGCATAGGTAGAAGGAACAGAGAGGTGTCCACCTTGTCCTGGTTAGAGAAAATTAAATAAATCAGGCTGGTTTGTGTTTTGATGTTAGGCTATTATGGATGGCCCATTCTTTAGGCAAACTGTTAAGAAATGGCTACCAAAAGTGTTTTATCATCCATAATTCAATGAATGAATAACAAAAATAAACCAGACGAGCATCAGTGAAACTTTGGAGAGCTGCAAAATGTTAAACCTTTCCTTTCTGCCTTGTGTAGGCTTCTAGTTATGACTGATAGAAGACCCTTAAGTTCAGCATAGGGGACATTTTACAGAATAGAAGGTTCCCCATTATTTCAAGTACAATTTTTCTTGTGCTCCATTTGACATGTCGCAGGATCTAACAACATTGATTTGAACTCATCTAGTGAAGTGCCTACATTTCTTGCGATTACAGTGAGAATTATGGAAATAGGAATACATTAAAATGACCAGATTTTAATGTATTGTTTTGGAGATGAAGTGGACTTACAACAAACATGACAGCTTTTTATCTGAATTTGACTTAACTGAAGGAATCATTCCTACCATAAAATTAAATATTCACATCCATTATTATTCTCGGACTAGAGACAATAATTTAAATTAATATCAAGATGCATTTTTAAAAGTCATCAATCTGCCATCTTAACTACATTATATTCTACCTTCAGGCTCATGTTGTAGTTTTTATGAACATGATTCAAATAAATTGGCTCTTTTTCCTCGGTGGCTTCTTTAATTACTTTGTTATTATCCAAGGAACTGGTTTAATTTAAATGAACACAGTGTTCCTGCTACTACTACCCAGAGAAAACACAGACTCAGAACATGCTGTTTTGTAGTTACAGTGTGTGCTTCTGCATGTGGATGCCAAAACTGGTTTGGGCTTACCTGTTTATCTACCTTCATGTGATACAGAAGACTCCTAACAAGCCCAACATCATCACTTGTCCTGAGGACCTTCTTGTGAGTGTCTCCAGATAAAGAGCAAAGATAATTAGGCAATTAGATTAAAGGACACTGTTACTGAACATTTATTCTATACCTAGACAACACAGTTACTTCACTTTATTCAGGGCAACGTTCCCTTACCAACTATTTGTACATTTTTAATCAAAGAAATCTGTGTAACAAATAAAGACAATAAATTAACAATATTTGCTGTTGTGTTCTTATATTCCTCTTATAATCATACGGGTTGGTAACTCAGTTCTCTACATAGGTGTAAGATTCTTTCTCCCCCTCCTTTTGGTGTTTTTCCAGCTAAAGTACATAATAAAATACATAAGAGGGTGTTTTTTTAAAAAAATACAAGCAAACATTGGTACTTCATAAAATATTTAAAGACCTTACAAAAACGCAAAACTGTATTTCATTTCCTGAAACAGTTATAGTTTCAAACTCCATCTATTTCTTTTAAACCAAACCCATATGTGTTCGAGGCAGTTTTAATCTGTGGAAATACTTTATTTTTGGCTGGCCTGCATGAGTGAACATTAAGTATGAAGCAACAAGTATGGCAAGTCAGGATATTGAGAAGAAACTGTACTATCTCAAAGAACAAATTGTTAAAATCTGAGCAATTTCAGCTTGTTTGTCTTTTTCTGTGATTAACTATGAGCTACATGATCATATTTTACAGCAATGGTCTAGGTAGATAGAATATTTTGATTTTTCTTCATGTTGTAATGGGGAGAAGTCTTCCATCTGCTGCAAAGCTGACATGTTGTGTCACTTCTCTCTACAGAGGACGCATGCACTATCCGTTTTCAGAGCTATGTTCTCACGTATGGTCGTATGGGGGCCAAATCATCACGCAGATTACTTGCTATTGTTCTTTCTTTATCATTTCCTTAATACCGAAAGCAGCTCTCAGAGGCAAGCTGCTCGGGAAGACGAGCACTGGGAGGAGCAGCTCCCAGTCGCCGGTCCCACAGCACGGACACCTTGGGAAGTCATTGCAGAACACATGAAATGCAGCTTCTTCATTTAATGGCATTTCACACCGTTCTTGTACGGACAGGAAAAACTGCTCAAAATGCAAGCCAGAGGAGAGTCAGGCTGGGCGTCTCGCTGCACTTAATCTGTGCTTGCTGTAGACAGCAACCCTGGTTGGCCCTGATGTATCTCAACATTTGATCTAATTTCTGTTGATGTTAGTCAATTAATACTGTCATCACGAAATCAGAGGGAGAGTATAGTACAAGAAAGAGTCTGTGGTTTTTTTCTGTTTTTAATGTGATCTCTGCTGGACATAAGGTTTATATTTGCTTAATTAGGACTTTACTATAAACATTAATGACCCAAAGGCCAACCTTATTTGTTTGAGAAAGGTAATAAATTATCTGACAGAACAGTTTGATCTCTGTATAGAAATCTTAGTCCAGCTGGAGCCTGACTACCTCCCCAAGCTTCCCATCCGTTCATCTCACACATCTTTTACTGCACCACAATTCCTCTTGCAGCAGCCTCAGACAAGGCAGGAAAAAAAATATAAAAAGCCTCATCTTTCCCTTTCAAATGGATGCTCTGCTGCCCATCACAGCGCTACATCCTGAACAATCATTGCTTCTTGTGACTACTAGGAACGTGTCAGGATCTTGAAAGAAATAATTAGATGCCAACTTTGGATAATAGAGTATTTAAAAATCAATTAGCCTTAATGGGAATACTTCACAAGTTTTCTCATGATTCTGCTGTTTGACACGATGTGTTGAAGTGTGTCTCACAGACAACTAATAGCCCAGTATCTCACGGGAAAGTGAAGCCTCCACTGTGATGTACTAAGAGTGCATTTTGCTGCTTCTGGAGTCCATTCATTTCTTGCCATACCAGCATCAATGAACTTCCTAGCTGCTGTCAGCGTGTTTAGTGCACATGTCAAGCCAGCACTGCTCTGGTCCTGACATCAAACAAACTGGCAGCAATCAAGATATTACCTCGAGCTGGCAAGAAAGAAAAATAACGGGAGTATATAAGGAACAATAACTAAAATATTTCATCGACCACCCCAAGTTTCCTATATGTTGTGGCCATAGAATAATTCATCTGCACAGATGATGGCATGAAGAGTGTTGAATAGGAGTGAATTATGCCTTTTGCTTCAGAGTCCATGGAAATGTAACTTTAAAGGTGAAGTTTTTGGGAGGGTGTTCTGCTTTTTAGTTTCTTGGGGCCTGCCTGGAGGCCAGTCTGGTCCAACTTGCTTCCTTGCTGTAAGTGCATCTTGAAATATCTCTTGCCACGGAAGGCGGATTACAGACGAAGCACTGCTGGTCGGCTTGGTAATTTGAACACTTTTTGGATTTGTTTTTTCCCTCACTGTTTTCTCTCTGGTGACCTGATGTTATGATGGGGCCGATTACTGACTGATCTTTAGTTCGTATGTCCTTCTGAATACAACTCTCGCCAAATCACTTTGACTTGAGTGTAAGGTTTACTTCTAAGTACATTAAAAATGCACATTTTGTTTTTCTACCTCTAAGGAAATAGAACCAAGGAACCACAGAAATGCCAGTTCCTCTCCCGTTCTCCCTTTGGTACATCTCTGGGATCCAAGCACATGAGAGGTGGCAGATTTGGGATCTGTCCCCTCCTTTCCTGGGATGTACCTGAGCACATTTTTTCCGGGAAATAACCAGCATCAACAGTCTACCAAGTTCTCCCAGGCAGAATTTTGCTTCATCCTTCCTGTCAATGCTATATGCAGCTGCTACACCAAATATTACCCCTGCTAACCCACCCCACAGAGAAGGTGTTTGAGAAACAGCAGGGAGATGAGATATCTGAGTTTCAGAGCCCAGTATAGTGAATATTTTGTCCCTTATCCCCAGTAGCAAAGTGCCAGCAGGGCAGATGAAGCAATCCCCACACTTTGCAGCAGCCCTTTGCCTGGGGGAAAATCCAGGGTCCAGTGCCTCATACAGCAATTGCCCTCTGATGTCTCAGATGCATGCTGTAAATCCTGGGCCAGGAATAGAAGGGGATAAAGAACCTCGGCCCTGCTTTGTCCCCATTATTTCTTGACTAAAACACCCCATCCTACTTACACACATACACACACACACACACACACACACATACACACAAAACCCAAACCCAAAAAAAAATCCAAAGCAAACAAACAGCTACTACTGAATTATTGGCCAAACCAACTTGATGTTTTGCTGATGCTGTTTTTTAAAATGCTTTTGGTATTGAACCAGTTTGATATATTTTAAACGTTTCAGGAATTGAACAGAATGGCTGCTCATGTAGTAGATAAATATTTGTCTGCTGTACATACTAATAGCACAAAGATACTGCATGGGTAAGGGAATTGCAAAGATATTTTAAAAAATGCTTCATAAGCTAAGTAAACAAAAACACATATATAAATCAAAAATAGCATAAATCAAATTTTGTCTGTGGGGTGCCCTTTCGAGCATCAGAGCGTGGGAAGAGACTGCTGTGAAACATTAAAAAAAATAGCTCTATTTGCATCATTTCAGTGGTTCCAAACAAAACAGCCATCATTGCATGAGATGAATAAGGGATGCACTTTCCCCTGTCATTTTGCCTGGCACTTTCTGACATCAGCTCAAACTTTAGCAGCACTCAGCCAATCCTGCAGCATTTTCATATCACTTTGACCATAAAATAAATAAATAAGCAAACCCGCGCAGATGCAGCAGCGTGTCTGCGTAAATGGATTGTTCAGAGATCTCTCCTTGAAGTTAGTTTCTCAGGCTTTTTAAATGGGTAGCCTTGGGCTCATATATCTCTTTAAGTACCAACACTATGAATTACCTTGAAGAACTTGTTTAAAAAAAAAAAACATGAGAAAAAGAAAAAAACCCTCTACTGTTGTAATAAAAATGAAAAATGGAGTTCCTTCTGGCTTCCACTATCTAAGAACTGTGTCATCGCTTTCTTTTTCTTCTTATTCTAGTTTATAGACTTAAGGAATAAACATTTCCCAGGATTTGGCTGACAAATATTTGTATACGAAAGCACCTGCACGATTAAACAGAACAACATCCTTATAGCTTGTCCTTTACTCTGCTTAGCAATCAATTCTTTTGCAGATTTGCATAGTTATGATGACACAGTAGCAAGGAGCTCTAAGCACTTGTTTCATCTACCTCCTTTTTTCAAGTGCTTATCTTTCAAGTATATTAAAAAATATTGCTCTGAGCTGTGCAAGCTGATAGCTAGGAGCCCAAGAAAAGGTACAGGGACCATTGCTTCACCCTGCTCCTGGAAGCAGATGGGAATGTAGGGTATGGCAGCAGCATGTCCCCTTTTCCCAATGCAACAGGTAGAAGCAGATAACTCAGTTGGAGCAGATGGACAAGATTCCTTCTGCCCCCATCATGCTGTTGGCTGTTTGGTGGGTTTATTTAATGCTGCTGTTGCCAATAAAGGCAGCCTGCAGCAGAAAGGAGGCTCCTGTGTATCTGTCCCACTCCATTAGACATGGAGCAAACCCATGTTCTCTTGTCTTTTCATCTCTCTCTTACTAAAGATAGAATAATGGCAAAGGATTCATTTTTAGTCATGAACAATCTATTATATTTAAAAAGCAAAGGTTAGAATTGCGGATTGGTTATTTTTCTGAAGTGACTATCTTAAGGATTTAAACAAACAAATAAGACTGAATTTTGCAATTCTTTGCAAAAATTCATTGCAAGGGGAAAGAGAAAAAAAAAAAAAAAAGAAGGAGAGCAGTAAAAAAAAACACCAGGCCTGTATTTAGCATTAGTATATGTTCAAGTATGGAAGCATTTTCTGTTTTCCAGTCAACAAGGAATTAATTTTGAGATTTGATTTCCTCTTTTCCCTAGCAAGCACAGCAAGAATCGAGGAACTACCAAGCAGACAAAGGATGGGAATACAGGGAGGGAAGGCATCCCATTGATGATTTTGTTTGTTACTGTCTGGCTTCCTGTTCTAATTTGTTTTCATAGAGGTTTTCCCTTCATCAGCCCACTGCTTTCTTTGCTCCTGCTTTTGAGCCCTTCCAGGTCTGAGAGCAGCTGTGCTAGCCTTGAACATCGCTGCATAGCTGGGCAGAGCCAGTGATGACCCTGTGGGATACTGAGAGACTGCAATATCCCCCGGGGTGCTTTGATGTAGATTAGGGTCTGGAGGTATTGAAGACAACTGCCTTTGCTCCTCTGATCTTGCCATGAGGAAGCTCAGAGGAGGAGGGGGACCATTTCACCTGCAGTGTGGGATCTGGCATTGAATCACCTTCTGGGGATGGGATGCAGAACACGAACAGAATAAATTCGTCTGAAAGGAGCTCTTGTGCCCAGAGAACAGTCCTATAGTCAGGAGAGCGAAGCTGTGCATTTATATGCAGTGTGGAGGGTTGGCGAGGCTGCTCTCTGTGCTCCAAGCACTCTCTTGGTTAGACTTCAACATGACAGACAGCCATCAGGTGCAGACACAGATGGGAGATATAGGAATTCTTCCTAGAGAGGACTGAAATAGCTCCTGACATTCAGAGAGCTTCTCTGGAGATGGACACTTCACAGAGATGTGGGTAAAAACTGTCGTGGCTCAACGTGAGGGGGTGGGAAACGTGGAAGAAACTCTGTCTCCTTCAGAAAATATCTTAGCACATCCTGAAAAGAGGTCTCTTCTTCAGGCTGGGAGCACCTGAAGCTGCTTAGCCAACTCCTCTGCTCTCATGGAGCAGCTGAAGCAGTTGGAAATTTGATATCCTTTTCCCACATCCTGATTTGGGTGGTCCCCACTGCTGCTTCAGGGAATCCCAGGTACTGCTACCTGTCCACTGTGAAGGGGCCACTTCAACACTCCTTGAAATGCAGGGGCACATCACATCTTCCCTGAATTATGCACAAATCAGATATTGATATGGATGTTCAGGGTTGACTTAATAACAGCATTGAAGGACTGAGCACCAGAGTGGTACTCTGTACAAATGGATTAGGAATTTTCTTTCCATTCAATCATCCCTTTCTGTTTGCAGTGCGGGCCTTTCATTTCCTGCATACAGCTGCATTTGCAGCTCCGGGTTTTGAGCTGTCACTGCTTTTGCACTCCTGGTTTGTTTTTTTGTGTGCCCAAGTAGAGTAATCTTAGGTGGAGTAGAGATGCTTCAGATAGGGGCTTGTTAAAAACCATCACCTCTGCATGCGGGCTGGTGAGAAAAATGGCATCCAGTGTGGTACTTTTCCAAAAGAAAAGGAAGAACATGGCAAATTAGCAGCTAGGAATTAAGGACAGGTAAAATGCCACATTGTTTTACTTGGACGGGTCTGGTATTGCTTAATCAGTGCTTCAGCAGCTAAGCTGTGAAGGGATGACACACACTTCAAACCTGTGGTGATTCACAAGCAGCACTGCACATACCAGCAGGAGCAGCCATGGGATTCCACATGAACAATGCTCTCTCATTCAGGTAGGTTTCAGCAAGCCCTAACTCAGTCTCTCACAAATTCTCTATCAGGGAAATTCTTTGTCCTGCTTCACTTATATCCACTCCTGGGCTGGAATGAAGAAAATGTTTAACAGTGTTCATTCAGAAGCACTACAAATACGAAGTGTACTGAAAGCACAGAGGGATTTTCACATAAAGAGAGTGAAAAACCTTAGAATGAACAGCGTTAGATCAAGGTGCAAACCAGCAGCACCTGCATTTTTATTATGTGCACACAAACACGGACACACACAGAAACCCCAAATTGCTCAAGGTTAGCTCTTATCCTTGCTTTCGTTTCTGAGGAATATTATTGAAATGAACCTTCGATATTGTGTTCTGAAATGGGTATAACACAATGCCTCAACCTGCCCCCATACTGCAATCTTTCTTTCCAACCCCAGCCCCAACCCCAATGGACTTGTCAGCAGTTTCTATCATTAGCAACATAATCCCTCCTCTCTCCCGCTCTTTCTTTTTTATGTTTTCCCAGGGCTGCACCAATAATGAATAATTTACCAGTGTGGAGAAAGAAAAGTGTCACTACTGGAGTCTCAAGGCTCATCACTCACAAACCTGTCACATGGTCAAGAGTCATCAGTGCCATTATTTGTGTGAAGAGAAATTAGCACTAATCTACTGCCGAGTCTCTTGCTCCAGCCACTGTAAATGGTGCCAGATTCTTAACAGAGCAGATTGTCTGTGCCACTGCAAATTGCTTATCTCAGTAAAGATAAAAAAAAGAAAAGAAGCCTCCTCACTCACTTCACAGAGGACATCCCACATGTGTTTAGAATTAGAGGAGAGGCACTGTAATGCAAAGGGCTGTTACCTTTCCCACATTGGAAAAGTGCTGGAGGTTTGATTTGCCTCTCTGCTATTAATAAATACCATTGAATCCAGAGAAGGGGTTCCAAACAGGACTTTCAAAGGTGCACATTCCTGTGCAAAAAGGAGATATGGCTTCCCATGTCACAGAATAAGCATGTGAATGCTAAAATTTTAATTTTAGGGAGGAAAGGAAACATACTGTACTGAACTATGAAACATAAACAAGGCACAAAATAGAACAAAATGGTATCTTGAGTAAATAATCAGGGCAACTATGAGAACTATTGTTATGTGAGGGGCTTCCTCCTGTGAAAAAGGGAAGAGATGGGTAATGTGTTCAGTTTGCTCCAGCAGTCATTTCCATCCATCAGTCCAGGGATTTTAAACCTGCTACCATCAGCAGGTTTTTGGAACACCCTCTACGCAAAATCCACAGCAAAAGCAAAGCTGCTGTTGGCCCAGTTCATCCCAGTGGCAGAAGAAGTGACAGCTGGGGCTCAGAGGCAGAAAATCCCGCAGTCCCTCCTCAAGGCCTCAGTGGATCCCATCAAAGGGCAAGGTTTGTTCTCCACTGGGGACCAGCCCCCACATCTGGTGAAGTCCAAGCAGAGTTCCTGGCAGGAAAAAAAAAAAAAATTTTTCCATCTCTAAAGGTTTGAAATGGTTTAATTTTCTCTCTCTGTGCTTCCCTTTGTTCAAAATAATTTTCCAATATTAATTGCTAGCAAAATAAACCTGTCTGAATAAAGGAATTATGAGTGCAAACTGTAATCCTTTGGATCATGAGGGACGCTGGCCTAAAATCAGAAACATGGCTTTATAAAACAAAATTTGGAAGCACAATCTTTTTTGATTTTGATCAGAAAAGTATTTAATTTGTTAAAAAGTCTTTCCTTTTCTCACTCTGGGAGGATATGCAGGGAGCCAGGTCTCCAGCCTGGCTCTGCGCCCAGCAGCTAGCCTTTAGGACTGCCCTCACACTTCTTGGCAGTGCAGCTTTGCCAAAACACACTCTGGGGCACCCCCCAGCTACAGCAGCCAGCGTAATCCCTGAAGTGGGAGACTATATGAGAAACATAACACAGCCTTGGGCTGTATTATGGTTTGCACCTAAGATCCTCCAAGGATGCTACGCGTCCTAACCACCAAAAATTCACCTCCTCGCAGCCCTTGGAGGTCATTCTGTCTCCACTCGAACCTTCAAGAAGACTGAGTTTTCTGTGGAGGAAAACAGGGACAGATAATGCAGCTTTGAGAAGATCTCAGTGTCACAGTGAGAGGGGGAGTGGTGTGTGGGAGGGTTCCTTACTGCTGGGATTGGGACAGACTCCAGAAGTACCCAGCACTTATGGAAATCTGTGCATCCAAACAAATGCAAGACCTCTAAGAGCTTTTAGATAGCAGAATAAGTGTGCACTTTAAAGTCCAATGATCTTTGCACTTTTACTCTTTTTTTGGAATTTACCTCTTTAGCTAAAAAAAGGCAGGATCTCACACAAGTTTTCTGTCACTTGTGCAAACTAATGGTATTGTCCTAAAGCTGGATTCCTGACTGAATTTCCTTAGTACCTTTCCAAGACTTATCCTCTCCACTATCCCTCTTGTCTTGATTTTGATTGTATTGCCACTCAAGATTGGGAAGTGGCCATTATTTAAAAAAACTTAGCAGACGAGCAGCCCAAGAAACATCCAGATTCTCCTTCCTTCTCCACTTTTTCTTGCTGCTCAAAGTCATCTATTCCAGTATAGCTTCAGTGTAGTTGAGTGTCCCAAATCAACACACACCACTGCCAAAGAATCTCTACCTCACTGCACTCGCTGCACCCCCAGTGCCCAAGGATGACTCCCTTCCCCACAGTCAAGGATTCTATTACTCATCACATCCTTGCCAAGAGAAATTACCTATTTTACAAAAAAACTAGGGCTTTACAAATGTGTTCTGTGACTGTGGGACCAGGACTCATGGGAGGCACCTGACACCCAGTGAAGTCCAGTTACAGAAGAGAAGGATGAGATCTAAGACAGAACTGCTTGACTGAAGAGGCACCTCCCAGTGGTGATGGGGACCGGGTCATTATATCTTGCCTCTATTCCTCTTTATCTCTGCACAGCAAATCACTGTTTCCCTTCCAGCTCACTAGAGCAAAGAGGCAGAAACCTCAATTAAAATGTTTGAAGGGACTCTTCAGAAAGAAAGTGAACGTGACTGAGGGCTTGAGATAGGCCCTATTCTGACATGGATTTTACTGTGATTTTGCTCAGGAACCCCTGATGCTTTCTAGCTCCCTGAGCACATCTGTTGCTGGAAACATAACAGTGTTTACCTTGTTAAAAGCAACTTGTGTCAAAAAGCATCAAGAAGGAACAGAGTGGCTGTGGAGGCTCCTGGGAGAGATTTCCTTCATGTGCTGCTCCCAGCAGCTTGCAAGGTGAAGGAGAGGGCATCCTCAACCCCTTGCCTGGACTGGCTACAAAGGCAATCTTGGCAAATCATGGCCCCTCAATTAACCACGGGAGGATTGGTCTCCACCTTCCACAGGGAGGGCGAGAAATTACCCTGTGAAATTGCCTTACATCATTCCATTGGCAAACAAGGGCTTTCTTCATCTGGCAAGGCATATGTCGAAGCCGTGAAGCCTGCAACTGCAGATCTGCGAGGCAGATCTTGGCTTCCTCTGTGATTTTCCAGTGTCTCCACCCCCAGCATGGTATCATCTGGCTAGGTGGTGGGACCCTGGTGCTGCCTGGCTAGATGAGAACCTCATAGATGACAGAGTATCACCCATGAAAGGCATTTTGGGTTCCTGTAGCTCCATCTATCCTGCCCAGCATTTCAGTCTTTTCAGTCACATTTACTTTGCCTTCAAGAAAGAAGTTTATTATGGCCTTTGCTCAGAGCAACTGGAACCAGCCTGAAACATGAAATCTGTAACATATCTGATGATGTCAGCTCACACTTCTCTGCAAGCTTCCCCCGGAATGAGTCACAGCAGGAGGGTTCAAAGTCAATACTCAATAGCATGAGCTTAAAGATATACTGCCAGTGGGCTAATTTATCAGTAATTCAGAGTGGAGTGAATTTTCCTGACTTGTTGGTGCTCCCTTGTCTATCTCCCAGTTCAAATGAAGAATGATGCCCTTCCCATATCTCTGATTAGTAACAAGCTTGACATGATTCAATGGTTTTCATTCACAATTACAGCTGAAGTACTTGCTTTAGTTATTTCTTACCACACACCTTAGACCCTTGTACCGTGCCAGGTATCAAACCTTTAAAAAAACTTTTAGAATTTAAAAGTATATAGGAAGACTCTGACCACATTTAACATGTTCGTGGCAAACTGTCCTCTGTCAAATGTACATTCTAAAGCCCTGTTCAGTAGTTGTGGATGCTTCAAAATGATGCTAAAATAAATCAGAGTAGCAATCTGCCTCAGAACAGAAAAGCTCAGGTCACTCACCACATGTATGACCTCCTGAAAAAGCTCTTTGGCTGGTAAACATAAAGTCCATTAGAACCTGCTAAACAGATGTGATACACACACATTGAAACTTCTGAGCACATTGCTCCCTTGCACCATCATACCAGGCATTAATGGGTGGGTACCAATGTATTGATCTACCAGCACTTCAGTACTCAATCTGCTGTTTAGACTGGCTGCTCCCATAAGCAGCAAGCACTCCCTAAGCAGGGCAATGTCGTTTTTGCCTCTGCAGAACTGTTGAGTCAGAATGTCTTGTGATACATTTCTTGCACTGCCTTGGCTTTGAGCAGAGTGGTCTCATAGACCTCTGCAAAAACAGCTCCTACTCCAGGGCCACTGTGAAATTTGTAGCACCACTCATGAATGCCAATATCTCCCAGTGACTTGACGAGCTTCTCTGAAAAAAATATTCTTTTTTGTCCGAAGAACTCTCTGATTCATGTAGTCTGCACCATTTGTCTTTTGACAGCTCATGCTTGCCTCATGATGCTGTGATAAATCACAAATGCTATGGTGCCCTAGTTGGTTTTACTGCACTCCAAACCCATTGCAAATATAGATGTAAACAGTTGCTTTGAAACTTAACCTCTTTTCTTTCAGCTTTCTGTACAGAGGCATGCTTTACGACTACTGATGTCTGCTTTCTCTCACACTTTATTATTATCAATTAGCAGGGTCAAAGAACTCCCCTTAGGAAGGTTTAAAACAACACTTTCCCCCTTTGGTTTTAATGCCCTACACCAGTTTCTGTGCCATCTACTGTGTAGCAGCATACCTCCCACTTGCCTTTGTGATCCTAAATATCTACGCCCTGATTCATTGTTGGGGCATGCAGTGGGAGCCAGATCACAGCACTTTCATGCAGACATTTTTATAAGAGCACACCAGTTTCCATTAAAAGAAAGGAAATCTCTTGCTTGAGGGAAAACAAAGACACACATGCATGCACAAAAAAACCCACAGCAGCCTTATATTTTAGTCTGCAGCTACATCTGGAGCTGTGGACCTCAAGCCAAAACATAACCACGGTTTAGGGAAAGTGGCATAATATATATTGTAATTACAAGGTTCCACTACAATAACAGACCACAGAACTGGCCAAAAGGTGAGTTTATTTGTCTTTGCTGGCAGTGGGAATATGGCTAGGTTTCTTTGGCTGAAATTTCTTATTTCCTTTAAAAAGGAGAAATGGAACATTCCCCTTTCCCCATCTCTCTCCACCCAAATGGCAGCTCCTACATGCTCTGTCAGCTGAGGTTAGCTCCATAACACAGATCTCTTTTCACTAAGCTATTATTTTACTAGTAGCTCTAATGGGCTATTATCTGTGTGACACAGCCTCTGGAGTGGCAGAAGACACCTCTTTCTCCTCCACTGACAGATTGAAGAGCTAAATTATAATTTAAGGAACCAGGTGCCCAATTCTGTCAAAACATCTCATGTGATGGTTTCTTATTCAAGAGAAAACTATACATAATCAAGTAAAAGCGTATGAGGGTTCCAGGTCTAAAAAGAGATATCAGAGACAATATTAAGTAAGTGATGTTAATGCAAAGATGACCTTCTAGCTATTGTGTGCTTAGAGTTTAACAGCTTAAGAAAAGCTCAGCAAGGAAAACAGATATTGCTAGCTTTGCTAAAACCAAAACGTGAAAATAATTCCAAATCAAAGTGAAACTGATTATCTGAATTTCACAGAATAAACAAGAGAATACAAAAATGAGTTAACTGTATAGGTGAGAATAAGTATCTGACAGTTTTAAGTTCTTTCATTTTGAAGACTTAATGGTTTAAAGCTTAGGAGCTAACACATGAGATACTGTTATGCTAGAAATTTAGTGAGTGTTCTTCCACTTAAATTAACAGAAGATGAATTTAAAAACGTTAAATGATATTTCTTGAAGGATTATATGTAACATTCCCAGTGCAAGTTTAAACAAATGTCAAGGTGCCCTGCTCTTGGCGTCCCATAGTCTTTGATTTGTAAAGCAGCTTTTAGATAATTTAGATAATAACAGCCAGAAATGGTTTAAAAAAAAGAGAATTTGCTAAAGTATGAAACAATTTGTATTGTCTGTCTCAGACGTCATAACTTCTTCCCATTCCTGTGTGACAAGCGTTGATGGGAATGCTTGTGATGTGTTTTCACAATATGTTGAAACAAAACCTTTGACAGTATTTTTCTCCCAACTCTAAGTTATTTATATAACACCTTTTACTTTTCCGGTGTGCTGGTTTTGGCTGGAGTAGAGTTAAATTTCTTCATAACAGCTAACGCAGGGCTGTGTTTTGGATTTGTGCTGGAAACAGTGTTGATAATCACAGTGATGCTTTAGCTATTTGTTAGCAGGGCTTACACAGAGTCGAGGCCTTTTCTGCTGTTCACCCCACCCCAGCAGCGAGCAGGCTAGGGGTGCACAAGGGAGGGGACATAGCTTGGACAGCTGACCCCAACTGACCAGAAGGGTAGTCCATAACTATGGAATCGTGCTCAGTATATAAAGCTGGGAGAAGAAGTAAGAAGTGGAGTTTGTCTTCCCAAGTAACCTGGCCTGATGGAGCTCTGCTGTCCTGGAGAGGGCTGAACACCTGCCTGCCCATGGGAAGTGGTGAATGAATTCCTTCTTTATCTTTGCTTGTGCATGGGGCTTTTACTTGAACTATTAAATCATCTTTATTTCAACCCATGAGTTTTCTCACTTTTGCTCTTCTGATTCTCTCCCCCATCGCCCTGGGCAGACTGAGCAAGTGAGCATCTCTGTGGTGCTTAGTTGCCAGCAGGGGTTATACTCCAACATATATATTTTGATATTCTAGGAATAAAACTAAGAGGAGACTATGCTAGTGATCTTAGGGACAAAGCTACTCCTAACCCAAAAATTTTACATTGATAACACCTGCTGAAGGTGACTGGTAAACTTTATAGAATCCTACTCACAAGAGTTCTAATACAGCACTCCTGCTTCAGTTCAAGCAGGGACATCTTTGATCTCTATCCTGAACTCAGCTTTGAGATGGTTTCAGAGACACGCAGCATGCAGGAGTACAAGGTGAGCTTTACCACTGGGATTTCTTTTGACAGTCACAATCATACATCAAAAGAAGTGAGACAAACTAATTTGAACCTAAGATAAAGGAAACATGACACAGTGTTTGCTGAATGCTGGCTGTTCTTTTTGGATAGAGCGATTCCCCCACCCTAACACATCTGGGCAAGTCCTGTGGGAGTGCATTACAGACCCTGCTCTGAACAAAATTCATGCTCACTGTCTGAAATTTGATTTTAGTACTAGTCCTCTATGAGTCTCCTCTTGCCTCCTCTCTGACTGTGAGTAAGATTCCCTGCCCTTACAGGCAGCATGATTTTCCACAGCCAATATCTGTTCAAATGAACTGTCTTCTCACAGCTGGGGAGGACCAAAGCAGAAAGTAGTTCCTATTCCCCTACATGTATTTAGGGGCTAAGGAGCCAAGCCTCCCCATTTTAATCCAGTTGTTTCTGTATCAATGACAGGAACACCCTCCTGTCCTCCTCTTTATGAACTCAGTTTCCATCCTCAGCTGGGTTAGTGGAGCCAGACCCAGTGCACAAAACTGGAGGCCCTGCAGTCGCAGCTGCACACACTACATTTATCCATGTTACTGGTGGTAACAACCTATTTGTTCCCTCTTTTTGTCCTTCCTGTGTAGCCCCACACCTTACCCCAAGGGAAGAAGTAACTACTAACCACTTAACCCATCCACAACAGACTCTGCTGAGAGCCTTCCTTTACTTCCGCTGCCCCACATCCAGTTACTCCTATTCCGACTTCAATCATTTGCCTGGAATCACAGCAGGGAATCGCTTTGCTCAGATGCTTTCCTGAGCAGTGGTAGTGACCAAAAATATGTCAAGACATAGAAAATTCACATTCTTCAGTTTATTCCAGTGATAATTTTTTATCCCTTACTTTTTTCTTCTTGAAACTTAAAGATCCCAGATTCCTTCCTGAAGAGTCCATTAGTACCCAGTATGTTGTCAACCTGAAGGTGAATCTAGAGCACTCATGTAATCTTTCAGTTTCTTTTGCAACAGAATAATTTAGATCTGTTGAAGCTTGCAAATGCAAAGCTTTTGCTGTCTAGCTTGGGAAACATGTATGTATATCTTTATATACACATGCATACAAATGTATTTAATTTCCATTTGAATCTTCAAACGTCTTTTCTGAAATGTGTCCCTCATAAAGACATCACTGTAGCTACTTCCTGCTTTGTGATTCAGTGGTTACATTAACTATTTTGCAACAGCTTGAGATTTGGAGCTCACTTTGAACTGTTTATGCCTAAGACCACTGCTTTTGGAGGCACTGCTTGCCAGATCCACTGCTGTGAAAGTCTGCCACCATTCTTATCCCGCCTCGTCTCTCCATATTTGTCTATATTGAAATGCGGTTTCTTTGTCTTGACCAGTTTGCCAAGCCTCGTGTATCACTCTGTCTGACTTTCTCACCCTTATGAGTGTTTCTTTTTCTGTCTACTTTTCCATTATCTGGAAAAGTTGGAAGCAGTCATTTCACGAGTATAAAATGAACATTGAACTTCAAATAAATACACTTACAGATGAGAAGCAATTTTACATGTTTGTATTCAATCTGTACTTAAATCCAGATTATTTATGAATGCTCTGAACACAGGATGACTCAAAATGGCTCATAACATGACAACTTCTCTGTATATGACTTCTCAAGACCGCTGACACCCTTACAATTGCTCTCTCAGGGTCTCGTTTTTCAATTACAACACTACTCAATATTGAGACAAAATCTCTGTAAAATTTCTGTGTATTGTCAATTAAACTCACAGCCTCAAATCACAAGAGCTGCAGTGGTGATGCTCAGTGGTTCTGAGCAGAGACCTGCTGGCCATAATTACATAGTCGTGGGGCCTAGGGATCCCAATCCTGCAATATTACTGGTTTAAATCTTCTATCAGCCTTTACATTCAGGTGCTCTGCATTGTTAACATTCTAGCACGACACCTGCCACTTAAAAATTATTCGTCCAGTGTTCTTAGCCTTGCTAAACAGATTTTTTTCCTGTCTTTAGGTCTCTTTATTAAATTTGTAGACTTCAAGACTTCTATCTATAGTATCCTTTCTACTTATTAAATATTGGTGGTTTGGGGTTTTTTTAATCTCTAATCCCTTCAGTTAGGTCCAATTTTAATAAGAGGCAGCCAAGCAACACTACAAAGAGCCAAGATCTCCAGCAGTATGCTACCCACACATTCACCAGCTCATTCTTGGCTTTCTCTGCCTTTCTGTCACTCCGAGAGCTCTCCTCTCGTGACCAGTGCCTCTCTGCATGACCTCACATATTTCCATTGAGGACTACCACTGCCAGGATAGGATTCCCAGGGGACCCATGATCATGCCAGACACTGCAACCTCACCTTCCTCCCACCCTGGCTGTGCAGCTGAACCAAAGCCAGAGCCTCCCAAGCCATGCAGAGATCTGTGCCAGCAGCTGGGCTTTGGCCACCACAAGAAGTGGTTGCCTTCCTTCAGGCCATGCAAGTGACACAACTGCAGAGGACCTGTGGTGCACTTAGGGGAGTTTTAATGACCCCATTAAACCCTTTGAGATACGCAGGTATTAACTAGACCCAGACATCAGAACAACAGCAGCTCCCTTTTCGGTGGTGTTTTATTTATATCGGTATTTCTAACATCTCAAACAATTTATTCTCTAACTGAACACAGACCTTTCCAGGAACAGCAGAGTAGAGTGAGACTGAATTACTAATGTAATAAAAAAAAAAGCAAACATTTCAGATTTTTTTTTTTAAACATCATAAAAGAAGAAAGAAGGGCAACAAGCCCATTCCCTCACCTTTTGCAGATCTCCTTTAAGAAAACATGGCTTATTCATGCAACTGAACACACGCACCATGAATATTATTTCTCTTAGACCAGAGCCTCTGACAAAAGTGAGAGGGAGGGCTTCAGCTCATCCTGTGTAGCTGGCAAAAATGGAATAAAAACACATTCAGCAAGCTGATCTTTTGGTATTCTTCTGTCTCCTTCCCCAAATGAGGCAGCACAGCTGCATTCTGTACATGTCCCTGGAGCTACACCAGGCACCTGTACTGCTATTTATTGCTTATTATCTGGTTATGCGGAGAATGGGTGGCTTTACTTGAGAAAATAATTTATTTAGCATATAGCAAGTAGAAACGCTTTCAAATGGGATAGAAATAAAGTTGAACATAACCACAGCCTTCAGAAAGCAAGAGGTTTGGTTGGTTTTGGTCCACAACAACAAAAAAGTGACAACTTCTTATTGCCTATATATTTAACAGAAAAGGACTTGTTAGCCCGTTTTACTTCTGGAATGTTTCAAAGTTCCCCAACGTAAGTAGCTCACCTGAGAGAAGAATACAGCAGTTACAAAAATGCCCCAGTAATGCCATGCTATTCTCTCCCTTATTTGACGAATATTATTTAGTTTCCTGCATCTCCAGTATGATTTTCTCTCTCTCTGTTCGTCTGGAACACCTGTGCTTGTGGGCTAAGAATAGGATCCATATTCAGAGCTGTCACAAAAGCAAAGAAGAACATCTGGGCTTCTATGTCCCCACTACATTCTGGCAAACATTGTTCCACACATGCCCATTTCACACTTTCGTCTTCCCAGCATGCAGGGGACTGGTTGGTTCTGGGGACTTTTCACTGTCTTGCTCAGGGATAGCAGGGACAGCATGTTTGTCGGTAGGCCCTGCAGGGGCAATTCTTAGAGGCTGATAACTAGAGCAGCTTTCCTAAGAGTGGTTGATTCACCCCTGGTATAACTCTGCTGATTCTAATGGCTTTTTACCAGGGATGAATTTGGCCCCATGTTGTTAGATGTCTGCATATTAGAAACAGAGTCATTTGCTACAAGGGAAACAGTCAACATCTTATTTGCATCCATGCATATCAACAATGCAATTAGGGCAAACTTCTTTGAGAATTGGATTCAGATGGTAATTAAAGTATTGTGTTATGAATTTTAATTTGGCATTAGTGAAGTAAATTATTCTGTATTGCTCTGTTCTCACAGTTTGGGCAGAATACATTATGCTTTGCTTACTGAGACCTTTAAATTAAAAAAAAAAAAGAGCCTGGTCCCTGTGTCCTTAGAATCTAATTGTGTGGAAGAAAATGAGTTACATAAAACATTTGCCAGTGATTCAAAGTCAAACAGCAGTGAACATCATTCCTTTGATACCCTCTCACAATTTGGGGACTCAGTTGGAAGTGTTGGGGAGGAAACTCTTCTAAGCAGCAATAATTTGTAAGATTCAATTAAAAAAAGAAAGCTCATAAAAACAACTACTTTGAAAAGACAGGTGAGATACAAACATTTTAAAAAATAATCAGTGTCTACATCTGTATCACTGATAATGATAGATGGCCAGCAGATATGAGCTTAGAAAATTAGAGTGAACTTACAGAATCATATTGGGCTCCTGACATACATGTAAGAGTAATATTCATGTGTATATGTATATGTCTATATATATATATATATATATATGTATGTCTCTGTGTATGTGCTTTTGTGTCTGTAGTTTTGAAGGTGTGACCTACTAAGTAGCACAAACCCTAAGTTTTAGCTACTGATGTTTTGCACTGATACTCTGTTCAGAAGTAGGGTGCTATTCTTCATGTCCCAAACTCCATGTTAGTAGTTGGCAGAGGGTTTTAAAGGAAGGCTAAGGACAACACAATGACTGCTTAGATATAACTCTTTGTCGAGCATAAGAATTCTAGGTATGTGCACATGGAGAGAAAAGATTTTTAGTAGTTGTCTGAGGAGTGTTTAATGGCAAGTGAAGCTCATCGTGCAAGAAGTTCCACATGTTTGCAGTAAAAGACAATCATTGCTTGCAGAATTTGCCCTCCAAGTTGACAAGATACAGGGCACACCATGGGAAGAGTAGGATGTTATTCCATCCATATTATATGGCACACTAATCTCCTTTTTCCATCAATATTTTCACTTTAGCCAGCCTTCCTTCTAGCTCCTGCATCAGCAGCATCCAGGCATTCTTAGGGTTTGGCCCAGCAAAAAGGTCTAGAGAGGGCAAGACATAAAAATCTATTATGGTCAACCCTTTTTGGCAGAGTTGACCCTGGGTGGACAGGAGCTGCCCACCACAGCTGCTGTATCATTGCCCTCCTCAGGCGAACAAGTTCTGCTGGAAGTCTGCTCCAGCGCGGGTTTCCTGTGGGGTTACATCCTCATTTGGGCACCCATCTGCTCCAGCCTGGGATCCTCCAGGGTCTGCATGTGGATATCTGCTCCACCATGGACCTCCATGGACTGCCTCTCAATAGTCTGCTCCACAGGCTGCAGGGGAATCTCAGCTCTGGCTTCTGGAGCATCTCCTCCCCCACCTTCTGTACCAGCCTTCGTTTCTGCAGAGTTGTTGCTCTCATGTATTCTCATTCCTCTCTTCTGGTTGCTGCTGGTGTTGTGCAGCCCTTTTTTCCACCTTCTTAAATATGTTATCTCAGAGATGCTACTGTCATCACCAACGGGCTCAGCCTTGGCCAGTGGCAGGTTCATCCGGGAGCTGACTGGATTGGCTCTGTCAGATACAGGAACAGCTTTTTGCAGCTTCTCACAGAAGCCACTCCTATAGGCCCCTTGCTACCAAAACCTTGCCATACAAACCCAGTACGCTTTCCATCCAGGAAATAAACAAACAGCCAAACTCCCTCTAGAGACTGCGAGACCTGGCTCCTGTTCCCAGCCACAGAACTGCTCCCAGCAGGATCCCCAAGGAGGTTTGCACTATGGGGGTTGGTGAGGGAGCTTCTTTATCCCACCTCCACTTTATGACCCCTCAGTACTGCCTGTGTCCTTCATAAGGACTGTGCCTGTGCCTGACCTACTCTTGAGGACTTCTGGTGACAGAGATGCCATATTTTCTCTAGGCAGCCTATCCCAGTATTTCACAGTCTTACCATTAAAGTCAAGTATGTGCTCATATTTAACTGGCATCTTTCTTACAGCAATTTAGGTCAATCAGGCCTTGTTTTTGGCTAGTGAGAAAAATCTTCAAGTCCATTTCAAGTCAATGAAGCCATGTCAGTTTATACTCCCTAAAGGTATAAAACTGGGACGTTTTTGAGCTTTTTGTTACATTGAAGGAGTGCAAGTCCTTTTGTGGGCTGAATTTCTTAACAGAAAAAAATTGCAGCTAAAATTTTAGAGCATCAAACTGCCACAGAAAAAGGTTATGCTTTCAGTATTTCTCATTTAGAGAGCTAAAGAGCCAAATATTTCAGAAAGACTAGATGCTCTCATGAGAACAAATTTCTCCATGATTTTCATAGTAGATTAAAATGTTTAAGACTTAAATAATCTTTGGATGAGGTCCTGACCTCATGTTTGTATAAATATGGGCTTGTTCAGCTGAAGTCTGTGGAGCTATATAAAAATAGCACCAGTGAAGGAGAGGATCCAGCCCAGAATATGTCAGCATATCCTCAGCCCCATGATATTGCCCAGCACCACGCTGCCTGGCCCCATATGCTTCCAAGTGTCCTGACAGAGGTGTTTGCAACTGCTCTTGGAGCGCTCAGATACGTGCTACAGTATGAAACAGATGGTAGCTCCGTGTAAAATAATATATCCAAAGGTACCACTGCAAGAACCCGCACGGTATTTGTGTCTTTGAGGTAAGTTTGCTACAGATGTTAGCCAGAGGACATACTAAGCTTATTCACCAGATGTCTTTAGGGAAGGTAGATGCTTCACCACCTTAGGAAATCGAAAATACATTACATTTTCTTCTTGGTGAGATTAGTATTTGTATTCAGAGGTGCATCAATTCCCCATGCTCTGTGTGTGCAGGTGTGGGTGCTCCCTGCTGCTGGCGAGGTGCAGCGAGGTGTGTGAGGGGTGCAGGTGTCACAGCGGGCGGGCAGAGCCCACGAGGGAGAACATCTTCTGCCAGCAGTGCAGCGCGACAAAAACCACAGCAGTGGCACTCGGCATCCAGTGTGCCCAGCTGCCCAGTCCTAAATGCTAAAGAACATTAAAAAGTAACAACAACAAGAACAGCAACAACCTTATGATGTCCCTCCTCATTAACTTTTTAAAGCTTCTGCTCGCTTTGTGGAATCACCATTCTATCGCGTGGTCAATAATGCATGACATGAAAAACTCCTGTCCACTCTGCTATGAAAAAAGCAGACAGAGATTTACAGTAACTGCTTGGTGCTATTTTCGGTAGACCTGAATTCAGGGACAATAAATTAAAAAAAAAATCCCACAAACACAAAAAGCAGTAGAGGAAAGAAAATTAAATTAAACAAAAAAAAAAAAAAGGAAAAAGGTCAACCATTTTAAAGACAGTTGCAGTGAGGGAGATATATTTTGTCTTTTTTAATCTCTTTTTGTCACCTGCTCACAAGAGAGCCACAGTCTAGAGAAAAAGCAATGCCATTTTTTCCTTATTTTCCTTTTAAAAATGAACTTATTGCTCATGGAAGACACTTATCTCTGCTAGCCCCCAAGACCCAGAATTAGGAGTAAATGCACATCCTCAATCCATCCTCCCATCACTAGCAATCTCCTTGGCCTATTAACCATCTCACTGTTAGGCTCAGCTGAAGCATCTGTCCAGAGGCAGAACATGGCAGGATTTTTCTGGCTGTGTACAACACTCTGAGGCTGAAGAAATGCTTTGCCCTATGCAATTAACGCATTCGTGTGGAGAATAAAGAACAATGACAAAATATATTCCTAGCCCTTTCTTCTTAAAATTAGAAAGCGCTTACTGTTTGGCAGACTGGGCTAACTGAAAGAGGACAAGTAACATTTTCAGAAGTATATTTACAAAAATAATATGCTTAGCCATCATGGCATGGTGTCTGTGTCCAGTGTGACCCTTCCTGCTGCCACTGCTACTGAATTCTCTCGCAGAGGGAACAGCACTGACAGACCTACATACACAGCAGCTGCAAAACCTGTTTTGGATACAACCTGCCAGAGAAGCTTCCAGAAGTGGTGCTGAACCCTGAACCTATCCTTATTCCTGCTAACGTGACCTGCTTCTTTGCTAGGGTTGCTGCCCCAGCCTCCTCCAACTTTAGTACGTGGGTCAGAAAATTCACTGTGGAATGGAAGCAATGAATGGCTTCTTCATCTTACAACAGCTCACAGCAAATTGGTGTAATCTGCATTTCCAGCTTACGGGAGTTTTGGAGCAGAATTAATTGTAAATGACTTCTAGCCTAGTTGTAATCTAAAATACTGTTTCATTTTGGCAGTAGAAAAGAACTGCACTTTCTGCATAAAGCCAATGCCTATAAAACAGAAGAAAGCAAAGCATGATCAGTGTGGTGAGCAGGAGATAAAACAAGCTCCTTGGCACTGGGCAATGGCAGAGGAAGTCTGTTTCCTCCCTGATAGCTAGTCGAACATTGTTACCCTAAGCTGGGCTGGTTCTCCTCCCACCAGGCTGTTCATATACCATCTGTCCATGCTGAAAATTATCAGGAGCATTATGTTGCGTCTTCACTTATTAAAAGGCTGAATGCAAACTTTCCAGAGCATACAGAGTGTTACAGCTTACTGCACTGGAAACTTTATACCATTATGTCTAGCGAGGCCCCTGAGTCTCTGTTTTAATGCCTTGGAAATGCGACAAAGTAGAGCCAAGAAAGGGCAAAGTAAAACCTGAAACTTGAAAATCAGGACCCACAGTCTTCTCCCATTTCCCTCCTTCGCTCACACAAGACTAGAAACAAGCCAAATTTGTATTTATATTGTATTTTTAAAACAAGGACAGAGCAAAATCTTTCCAAAATCATTTTGTCTGTTCTGGCTTTGAGGGACAGAAAAGCCTTTAGAAAAATACCATTGCGCTGGCACTTTTTCTTTTCCCTCAGGTCCCCCATCAAGACTTGCTTTCACTAAAATGTGAACAGAAAACCATCTTCAGATATCACCTAGATAAAAGGTGAAATGCAGTTCTCGCTATTAATATTTAAGAATCACATATATCTCCACATGTTAAAACACTCTATTTCCACCACCTGTGTCCATTTTCCTTTGATGGGCAACTTGATATTTCCTGTAGCAATAAGATGATGATATGCTGATTTGACCTGTATCTTAGATATTCATTCAATGAAATAAGAAAATTGGTCGCATTAGAATAATGCATATGTGAGTTTAAATTCCTATTTCCATGTTCACCTTGAGGGTAGACAGGGGAATATAGAAAGAGAACAGAAATTGCTCACTTTCACTCATGGAACAGATAGGTAGCAAATGCTGGGCATAGGGTTTTGCATCCTGGTATTCAGATCACTGCTTCAGAAATTGGCTCATTAGTATTTTGAGAAACATATTTTATAATTCCAGAATTAAAATCTCTCACTGCTGATCAGTTTCATATAATTGAAAATAGGGTATAAATTCAGCAAAATGCTTTTAATAACTCTTGAGCAACTTCAACAAGTAAGAATGCATGAATATCAGTTTATTGAAACACTGAACACTGTATTTTTAAATACTATGGAAAATAACAGACCTTGCTTCTATTAAACAGTCCTTTGAAATATTCTGCTCTATGTGAACATGTCATTTTATTTATTTTTACAGAAAACCAGATTCTATTCTTTATCTGTTTCTCGCACACTTAGAAAAAGCGTATTTTAAAAGCCTTCTGTAGCATGGGAGAAATCTTGTTCTGTAACTTCTGCTATGGCCTTTGTGGATAGCTGATTCTCCTTGGTAAACTTCCCAATGGCTCCTACTAAGGGTGAGAATTTAGAAGCCGTCCAGGCAGTGTTAGGACAGTTCCTCTGAGGAACCCTGTGCAGGCACTGGATGTGCAATAGCGTTGCTGGCCAGTCATGGCCCACGAGATGCTCATTTTCCCTAAAGCCTTCGTTGCTCAGATCACCCTTCTCTGTTTATTCAGTTTTTGCTTCTCACCCAGATCTGTCACAAAGTACACAAGCATATGTCTTTCTAAGCCAATCTCTATTATTTTATAAAACCCAGTGAAAAACATACAGGAATTGGTTGTGGTAGCTGTCAAGCCTGCAAGTGATTCAAGCATGTTTGCCCTTTCATTCGCTGCATTTTTGGGTGTTACATAAATAGAACAGGAATTGTAAAATGCAGGTTAAGTCATACAACACTTCTTTTTTTTTCTGATTTCTGCCCTGTTCTGGCACCTTTGAAACTACATTTTTGTCAGTCAGCTAGTGTTGGAATATTAGTGGGTTTGAAAGCCAAAACAATAGGTTCTGCAGTGAACATTATCAGCTTTGTCAAAATCAAGTATTGAATCAGAACCAGGATCCATCCAGGTTCTTCAAAAACCATAGTAGACACATTCCTCATTAGGCATCTGTTTATTCCAAAACACAAACACACAGGGGATAGAATTAGATAACACTTTTCTGGCTTACTAAATGGGTTAGACTTAGTAAATATGGTACTCGATTTTCAACTGATTCTACCATCTGTCAGCAAACTTATTGCTTTTAGCAGGGGTTTTTCTTGTGGTAATTTCTGGGATTTTTTTACCCTCTGTTCTTTTCATGAATATACATGCCTACAAAGTTTAAGGGAAAAGTAAATTAAAGAAAAAAATTAATTAATCAACAAAATCTGAACAGGGCAGGTCAGATTATAATCAGACACTACAAATGGACTTGCAAATTGTTATTAACAAGCAGCACAGGAAAAAAAAATCTCATGTGTGGAAGGAACTTCCTATCGTTTTTCAGGTGTATCTAAATCCCACAGTTACCATTGCAAGTGGGGTTTGTGCAATGCACAGCACAGCAGCAACTGTATGCATGGGTAGAGACTGGTGTAAGAAGGACAAATAGCTGGGGTGAGGTAAACTACCCAGTAAGTTGTCTAGCTGAGACCCAATGTCATTAAAGTCTAAGCATAACATTGCTGTTGTGTTTCTACACCGAAAAAAAATAAGTCTCAGACCCATTCTGATGCTAAGTAGGGGCGGAACTAAATAATGGAAATTCTGTCACATGGGGATGCACGTTCTCATAAGAGCTGGTACAGGCAGTGGTTTGAAGCTCCTACAGCAAGCTCCACTGCATGGTGTAGATGCGTTGTTCCCACACTGGCAGCTGCCTTTAGTCCCACAGGGAGAGCTGTGTTGCTGTTGAAGACCTTGGTGCACTTAGCTACTTGGAAAGAAATTTCAGCCTCATCCAGCAGAATGGAAGGGTTTCTTCATTATTTCCAGCAGATTTCTAGTCTCAGTTCCTGACTTTTGGGATGTTTAGGGAAGGTAGGGACTCTTAGAAGCAAGGAGAAAAGGAGAATGAAGACTCAGTCAGAGACACTGGTGATGGTGGTGGATTTAGCAATGTGTCTCTTCAAGGTGTCTTTGGTGCCCGAGAATGTTTCTCTCCTCCTCAGGAACCTCCAGCACCAGAACTATATTGCTGTCATCCCCCCTCATTTTCAAAAAGATGTTGCTCTTGACAGGGTAGGGGACAACAGGGAGATCTTGTACTTCCCCTACCAGTAGAAAGGGGACATTGGTCCTGATATACAGTTCATCAGACAGCAGTACTCTGCCCTTTTTTCACTCACAGTTTCGCACCAAGTTTGTCTCCTTGACCAAAACAACCCTTTCAGCCCAGGAATAAAGCAATACTAGGGCAAGGCATGACTTTGCTATGGACAGCTTGGGCAGAGAAGTCAGCCTGCCGAGATTTAAAAAATTGTTAATGGCTGGGAAATAGATTTGGGAAGAAAAATGGCAGATAGTCAGAGATTCCTTACAGGCAGGTTCATCAATATATCCACAGCATTAAGCACCATTGGAGCAGGCAACCTCAAAGCGTGTAACAATTCATAGACTGTGCAATGAACAAAAGTACAAAAAGTAACAAGGAATGAGATAAAGGTTAGCACCAGGCATAAAACATCAATACAGGGGAGGAGTAGGAAGATTATAGAAATGTTTGTGATACTGTAGTAAAGTTATAAGTAAAGTCAAGGTGAAGAATGGAAAGAGGTGTGAATGAGATGTAAGATAAATGGCAAGACACATTCCATGTACATAAAGGAACAGGACATGGCAGAAGAGGTGGAATGAGAGATAAGAGGTGTAATAAATTGTTGAAGGGGCTGACACAGTAAATAAAAAATTATTTATTTATTTATTCCTACATTCACAATCTGTCATAGAGAAATAATCAGATACTTATTTTCCATGAGAAGAAAATATACCATGATAAATCAGATATGTCCAAGGTGAAGTCAAAGAAAGGAAGACATCAGAAGGCTTAAATTAATTGCCAGTATGAAAGACCCATGCCCTATTCAGAAAAAAAAAGCATAAAGATAAATTCAGATATTTTAGCAATTGTGCTGCATTAAAAACCTCTTTAAAATATGAAGAAAAAAATCAATCAAATAGAAGATATCATATTTAATGTCTGTACTTTCAAGAAGGGATTTGATATGACAGCAAGAAACCATTCCTTTTATTCAAAACAACACTGGGAAAAGTAATCAGGTGAAGATAATATTGGATGAAAGTGCTGTCGGAGAAAATATTGGGGAAAACTTGCAAGAGAAAGCTATAGTGACAGTTCTTGTTTCAGTTACAGCAAGCATCATAGACTTGGTAAGGAGGCAGGAGGCAGCAAACCTCCCAGCAGGATGTCATGGCCAAAAGACCTAAAAAGAACAATTCATGAGTGAAACAGGGAAATAGAAAGTAGGCTTATGGATATTAATTTACCTTTGTAGTTGGTAGGAACAAGAGAATTATTGTGATGTGCTGTTTCTCCTTACTTCACCTACACTTACAGGGGACAGTAGAAGGCTGGAGAGGGCTTAGACTGCTGGCACAAGGATGCTGTGAAAAGTGGAGAACATTCAGTGGAGGGAGGGAAGTAAGAGAGGGAGGAAGGGAAGGAGGGAGGGAGCAGACTACTCGGAATCTGAAATGAACTTTCCATACCCTGCAAGGAAAAATTACTGAGGGCATTAAGTTGTTTAATCTCGAACACAGAAACATAACAGGATGCAGTGACTGGAGGCTGACATCAGTCAAATTCAGACTGGATTCAAACAGCAAACTCAAAAGTGTACATTTTTCATGGCAGTATTAATTAACCACCAAGAATAAATGACCAGTGGCTGTGGACAACTCTTACTACTTGAATTCAAGACTACAAGTCTTCCTAAGAGATACTCTGCAGCACAAGGAGTCATCTACTCGACCTAAGAATGGCTGGATAAAACTGTAGTTCAGGTCATACTAAGCGTCAAGCAAGATGTCCCTTCTGGTGTGAAAATGTATAAGTCTATGAAATACCGGTCAAAATTCTGAAATAGTTAACAAGCTTACCTCATGGCATCTGCTGACAGGAGATCATGGTGGCAAAGGAACCATTTTTGTAACACAGTTCCCCAAAAAATGCTCGGTGTTATAAATTATACAGGCAGGGAATATAGAAAGAATATTGAACTTCAGAGTGATTTAATGGAAAAGGGGATTATTGGAGAGTCAGAAGCTTTATTAACAGGGCCAAGGTTTGTTGTGTTTATTTATTAAAAGGTTGTTTAGCCAGGCAGTGGTATTTGATGATACCAAGCTTGGAGAGAGGCAGTCAATAACAAGGCAGAGTGGATTACAGTTGAAGCTGGTGCTGATATACTACAGACAGAGAGTGAGATAGACAGATCAGTGTCATGTAATTGATTGTAAAGAAATTTAAAGACATGAAGGACTGAAAGGGAACAAGCATCTTCAGCAGGAATAGAAGAGGGAGAAGTCTAAAAGAGAGCTATAAGTTAAAATCTAAGCCGTTTGACAGTATTTGTTGCATCTATTAAAAATAATGTAGAAAAGTGTAAATAGGCTTGAGAGAGAAATCCTTGAGATGCATTTCAATTAGATCATACCATAAGTCTTGAACACAGGTACTAAACCTGTATCTTCATTGGCAACAAAAGTGTTAGAGCATCTCTTTATGTAAGCAGAAGGTGAAGAAATTTAGTCCAGTCTGCTTCAACAAATGCAAAAAAAGAGCATATGTGTATTTGAGAGAGCCACAGTTTCTATCAATCAAATGCTGATGTACAGACCTGAAGTGAATTCACAGACCCACTACAATTATACGAAAGGTTAATGCAGAGTGTTTTGCGATAGCTTCTCTCATGAAATGGCCGATATTATGTTCTTGTGAATACTCTTTTCCTTAAATGACAGTCTGGCCTGAAGAATAAAACCAATTGAAAATACACTAGGAAATATTTATCACAGATTTTATTGCTCAAAGGGTCTGTGGAGGTCATACCCTGACTGCTTGTCACAGATTTCCTGGCAGCATCACTTTCATCCCGTTGTTCCTTCCCAGCAACATGCAGTGGTCAAAAGTCAGCTCAAGGCTGAGGATAACCCGGTGATGGATTTCATCTGTGATCCTTCCTGATCTCCTATACACAATGTATTTAAAAATTAGTATATTGTCAAAGTAAGGGCTAAGAATATCTGAGAAAATATCTCCTTCACGTAAAAAGAAAACCACCATGCTAGAGGCTGGAGGTTAAATCAGAAAGTAATTTAGCCACCTGATATGTGTTAAGCCACCTTCCATGAGCAAACCAGTGGTGAAACCAAGCTGAAGTGCCATTTCCAAACAGAAAGAATAAAGCCGTCACCTGCACTGAAGGGGTGCCTGCAGGAGAGAACTGTCTCTTCTTTAGGCATTAGTGTGAAGTGTCTCTTCTCCAGGCGTTAAGGTGGTCTCACGGGAGCTGTGGGCAAACACTACTTCGGCCCTGGGCTCCCTGGCAGTAGAGAAGGAGCTCAGCCCTGCTGTTCTTCCTGCCTGGCGCTTTGCACAGGCATTAGTTTAACCCCTTGTTATGCTCCATCTCATGGACCTTGCCTGTGTTTTTAGTTCCTACCTAACACAGGTTTTATTCTTGTTCAAATTATTTATCCCAGTGGACCTAAACTTTTGCTCAGTCCCCTGCTGAGTTCCTGAAAGATAATGAACTAACTGATTTCTAGGTAATTTATGCATAAATTTATATACTGAGCTGTAGTTTAATCAAACTCCTTTGCCTTGTGTAGTATAATAGCAATATCTAATGAAAACATATGAAGTATGTGTTCCATAATTACCTCAGACAGCTCATTTCGATTTGCTTCCTATTTAAATCCCCAAATTCCTATCTTCTTGCATTGTAAACACTTTCCTTCCTATCTCATCAATCTGAGTTATGTAAATGATGTGGGGGTGGGGGTACAATTAAATTTTTCCCTCAGTGTTATCAAAGGCCCTATTCTCCCAGAAACATCTGACTTGGGTGCACACAAAATATGGATTTTTATTTGACTGAAGAACGAAGTTAACATAAATCATAAATAATGGCCAACACAAGTGGAGTGGTATTACTAGAGCCAGGGCATACAGACTTCTAGATTAATTATTTAGAAGATACAGACATTAGAAAACTGCCTTTGTGATACTATACCAGAGACACTTAACATGAAATACACTCAGAACGGTGGCCTCAATTCTACTCTACTGAAGGACAGAATATCATGAGTATCCACTTTGAAACTGATGTAGCTACAGTGATGCAACTCGGTGTTAGAGAATGCAGCACTGTTTTCTGAGGTCTGAGAGACGGATAGATTTTCAGAGCAGAGGAGAAGAAAATAAAAAACGTAAGTAAAACTAGATATTTACTGTGTAGCAAAATTGCTTTTCACCAGCCCAACACAGTATTTCAACATCCACCTGCAGGGATGCAGATACATTTTCTCTGCATCCAGCAATAGTGAACTTGTAGTTATATGTGGTGGCATTAATGCACCTAAGGAAAGGGCAAAGAAAAAAACTATCAGCACAGATGCCAAGTCAGTATAGAAAGAAATTTTGAGTGTCTGACAATTTGACATTCGTGTAGTGTTCCTGCTTTGAAAGATTATTCTTTCCCAGAATTAATTCCAGGCATTTACAGTATAAGTGTCAGTTTGCTTCTTTATTATTTTTCCCAAAGACTGCAAGCTGCACACACACCATCAATGAAATGTAGTTACCTCTCTGACAAAACCGCAAGAAAAGGGTACAAAGCAATATGATGCAAAAGCAGAAGATGAAGAGAGCCTAATCAAGAGCACTGCGATAAGCACTGGACTGTTGACATGTTTCAGCAGTTCTGCTTCATGTACGGAGAACAAAGAGTGTTGGAGCAGCTTCTCAGTGAGTGAGAAGTGAGAGCCATTTACACCAGATAAATTCTGCCCCCTGCTATCTAGTCTGAGACAAATTATTTTATATTCAGCAAAAAAACCTGCTGAACCAGAGAGCAAATTCAACAGTTCCATATAAGACAGAAAAAGACAGTAGAAATTTGAGGTGTATGAGGTTTCAATTCTCAAGTGCAGTACTTCAAAATCCAGAGCCACCTCCTCCTCCTATCTCCCTGATTCCTTTAATTGCACCTTTTGCCCCTGTACTTTTTTTCTAAACACTGTATTACCGGTAGGTTATTTCCCTGTCTGGATCCACTCCTCTTCCATCTCCTGTGGTCAGTATTTGTTCCTGCCAGGTCATGACATCACCATCCTTCATGTCACGAAATTTATCAACAGCTGCACTGCTTCTACTTAAAAAAATAGAACTAAAAAAAGTGCTCTGTATTCATTTCTTAGCAGTAATATGTTTACAGTAAACCACAGAATTTTACAATGCTGGAAACAAGTAATTTGTGAGGAAAAATTAACAAAAAAGCATGGTAAAATGCCTGTAAGGAGATTTTTATCAACTAAGTATTATCTAATTCTAAGTTGGATGATTTTCTCCAAAAATTGCATTACAATGAAAAGCCTGGGGGTTTTTCCCTCCTATTAAATAGTTTCTACATAGTAAACAGTTTGATTAGCAGTTTTTAAGGCTCCTTTGTAAGAAATGTGGTACACGAGGAGAGTCCAATCCTCCAAACAAGCTCCAAGGACCAGCCACTATAGGACCTAAGAGTTAAAGACATCAGTTTTGATACATCTGCCCTAACACATCATTCATTTCTTGAATCATGAGGTAAGTAGGGATAAATGAGATTGCAATTCATTGAGTGAAAATGTGTAAATAGATATCCTTGGTGTGCTTGGAAGTAATATGAGATCAGGGGAGAGCCAGCAAACTGCAGGCAACAGGCAGTGAAGTGCCAATCTAGGACTTCACAGGGAAACGTGCACCTCATCAGCCCCAGCTGACGAGTTATTATCAAGCTGGTGGAACACTCCTTGCATATGCTGTTTCTATCTTAAAATTCACGTGCCTGTATGTTCAGCTCACCCCTCTCACCCACCCCAAACTGCTCTGCTGTAGTAACATCCTGCTTCAAGCTGACTATGTTACTGTTTACAAAACAGCAGAAATATCTGTGTCTGGAGAAGTCTTATTGCTCAGGAGCATGGAAGTCATTTGACACTCCTGCTAGCTAGCCTAGGAAAGATAACCTAGCAATAACCTCTCCTTCCAACTAACTGTCCTCCCAGGAAAGCTTTCAGGGAGAAAAAAAGTAAGGGAGGAGGAACAGTATGGAGCAGGGAAGTATTATCAGTATTATCACAAAGGGAAGAAGCCATGCAGCCGTGTTTTCTGTTTTGTGTAGTGTATGTGTTATTGAAACAGAGCTGCTGAGTGCTGCCTGCCGTTCCCAAGAGAGAAGTGATTACCCAGCAGGTGAGGCTACGACAGGGGACAGGTTCAGAGGAAGAGATACAAGCGGATCTGTAGCCATTAGACCATAATTCTTTACATCCTGGAAGCAAATCTAGTATTCCTGAGCAGCATTCCTTAGTTGTTTGGGAGACGGGTTTGAAACCTTCTGGCAGAGGAGGGCCCATCTGTTAGGGCTTGTCATGCCCAGCAGCCCGACAGAGGGGAGGCTGCTGCAGCTCCGTAGCCTCCGGATCAGCCGGCGGTGAGGCTGAGCGTGCATTCCCCACAGGCTCACACACACACCATATGTGTACGCGTACGTGTGTACCTGTGACCAGCCACGCAGATCCATACAGATGGAAAACACAACATTTGCAAGCACAAACAGCACTGTGGCCTCATCCTGTTCCCCTCTCTAGCTGATCAGGACGACAGCTTCTAATAGGAAAAAATGTGTACCTATACACACAACACACGGGTCCTTCTACTAGCTGTCTCTAAACACTTTGTCTGCCCCAAAACGGCCCCTGGATCTCCCATCTCCCCAGGTGCTGACACCCAGACACATGGGTTCCTAAGGCAGCCCCCTCAGTTGCTGGTGGAGAACTGGCAGACCCTCTGGTCCCTGCCTGGCTTTCCAGTCACCAAGTCCAGTTTGATGTTTGGTAGCAATCCACACTCTGGTAAACCGGCACCCAGGTGGTGCACATGGATGGGCTCTGGCCTCTCCACTTGCTGGCACCCCAGACACCCGGGGCCCTATGTCCCCTTCTACAACTCCAGTTGTTGGACCCATACACATGCAAAATATCCCTTACTCAGGAAAACAGTTCAAGACAGAGTTTAATTTGAAAATAGGGGCAGTGGTTCATGTCCCTGACCAGGATATTGGAGCTCCTCCATCTGCCCGTGTGTTTCTGGGATCCTTCTTGTCATGAGCCTTTTATCCCACAATACAACACCATCCTCTTTCAGGAGAATGTCCACAGAAAGGGCAACAACCTGTTCTCTTCACTGAAGGCTGACTCAAGCCTGAGAAGACCTGTGATGCTCATATTAGGGTCTCAGACTTACTGTTTCTCCATGCAGTGGATCTGTAAGGCTGTTTAACATAGCTGATATTTCAGTTCCCTTTCTAAAACACAGCTGAATGTGAAACAGCCTATTAAAACAATATGAAGCCTTAAAAGGCTATGAAACGTGAGAAACATGGTTCAGCTGTCACGCTGAATACAAATGCTCGGGTACCTGTCTACCACCACAAATTATTTTTACCCCTCCCTTGACATCAAGGCTTTGATGACTACAATGCTTTAAATGCACCAACTAGTTTCAACCAAAATTCCTCGAAGATGAGTGAGGCCTCACAGTCTGTACTTTGTGTGGGTTTGGGGGCTTTTTTAGGAGAGTGGGCATCTGGATACTTTTTACTGACTCCTTTAGAAGAAAACCTTCAGGACTCATTCATTATTACGTGTCAGAGAACCAAGACGGGAGAAAAAAATCTCCAGTGAGATTTGACCCTGGCTTAGATGCAGAGGAAATGAAGCAGTCTTGATTTCACTGATTCTGGTGCTGAGGCACACCACTGGTTTCACTGGGTGTGCAGACAGGATAATTCTCACCTTATGCTGGATCACTTTGGGTTCTAGTCCCATCAGGGAAAGGCCTTTTCCCATATACCACATCCAATCCTGGTACTGAATACAGACATTTTACTGCAACTCTTCTTTAAAGCACTCATCACTGTAACACCTAACTGGTTCAAAATCTTTAATGACTTTATCTACATAACAACCTGATGATGGAGAGAGGTATAATTATCTCATTTGACTAGTGAGGAACTTTAAGAGATTAAGATGAAAATAGAAAAAAAAAAAGCCCATTAATTTTAGGTGCCCACTTTAGGATGTCTAGGAATTAATCTTTTAGAGTACTTAGCATAACATAGTCGAGAATTTCACTGCAGTCAGAAGTGCTTGGCACTTTTTAGGTAGAAACTCTCATCTAAAGCACTTTCAAATAGAGGAGCATGCAATTATTAGCCAATCCAAATGACTGTCCAGCACCACACCAGAATTTGGTGGTGGAATGAGGGAGAGAATCCAGTTTTCCAGGGGTTCTCTGACATTGCCCTTCTCTTTTCATGACATCCTGCCTGGAGCACTGAGTGTAACCTAACAGCAGTCACAAAGAAAGCAGAGAGCCTGAAGGTAATAAACTTTTTCCCACGTGGGTATAACACATCCTCCCTTCCATGAACTGAATGAGCCAGGAGTCCTTTGGAGAGCATTTGGGATCGTGTGAGTTCAGACCATGCTCTTTCACAAGGGCTCTGGTTAAGATTTCGTAGATGGACACCCATTCTTCTAACCCCTCTCTCCTATACCCCCATCTCCTTATCTCCTTTCTTCTAATTTTGGAACTCTTGGATTTACATTCAGAAACTCCTTTAAATGTGTTTCCCCCAGTACAACACAATTGCATATGTACCATCAAAACAAGCACTAGGAATCTCTTTTCATTTCAGAAATACGCCATTTAAAATAGAGACTTATGGAGGGCACATTTTTTGCAATACTATTGATACTTATCTTAAATTCCTAGCAAATTTTGGGCTTGATTTTCTGTGGATATTGACAGGATTGTAAAACAACTTTTCTCAGCAAGTTCTAGGTGGGTGTGCTGCTGCATCTCATATATTCAATGATATATCCAAAAAATCCATCTCATCCATACCACCTTTTCTGAAGGTAGTTTTCTGATATTGACTGAGCCAAACATTTTTAAGATGTGCAGGCTTTTCAGATTGTGGAAGTGGTAATACTTACATCTGGTCTTTTTGAAACCAGTTCATCCACATAGAGATGATACTTGCCAAGCAGCATCAAGTAGCAGTGTCTAGTAAGAGTCTTAATGTCGGGCACATCAGTTTCAAATTTAACTCATAAAATAGCTAAAGTAGTCCAGTAATCTCACTTTTATATATACAGATAAGAACACGAGCAGCTTGTTGACTCAGATAGTAGCCACCATTTTATATTTTCTCTTCTCATTTGATGCATGTTTCAGTGTCTCTCTCCCCTTTACCATAAAGCACACAGAGGTGATTGTTAAGGCACATATTGTGAGTAGCAAAAGTATTTAACTCAGATGTTGACTTGGAAAAAATGAAGGTCGATCTTGACTGCAAGGCTGGAATTGCATCATTTTGACTTAAAAATAAAGAAATAGATGTGGAAGGAGGAGGTGTACGGGAGTAAAAGAACAAGAAAGGCAAAATTTTCTAATACTTAGCACAAAAGAACATCAAACAAATGTAAGAAGGACTTGACACACTGGGCTATTTCATCTACAGTGGGCAGCAGGAAAAAGGGGGGCACACAGAGGAGCCAATGGTGTCATGCAAAGCAAATGGTAATGGAGATATTCTCCAAGAAATTACATCACTCCCAGGACATCCTCCGTGCAGAGATGTATTCAGACAGTATGAATTAGCTGTGAGTTAATACATTTTGGAGGGTTCTACTTGAATGGAACATTCACATGGGCCATTTCTCAAAAATGAATGTTCTATAGTTAGCATCATTAAACATGGGATAACTGCCTCCCACAACAATAACACTGTCTGCAGCATTTGTCATGTTTCCAAATATGGGAGATGCCACTGAACAGATAAACATGACAGCTTGGTAAATAGCCAAAACAACTCTTACAAGTTATGCCCATGTCAAGTAATATTTTTGACCTGATTTGCACAGCATGAGTGGGGAAAATAAATATTTTATTTTGAAAGTTTGCTGGAAAAATAATGAAATGATCCGAAACAGATCTGCAAGTGACAGTCTGTTAATTTAAAAGTATACTATATGATAGGAAGCATCTTTTCCAATTAGCCAGCCGTGACTGCACTGTATTTTGAAAAGACTGAGAAAATGCACTAGCCTGGCTTTGTTGGTCTGATAACGCTCTGAAATTACTAGCCAGCAATTTTCCCATACATCCTTACAGAAGCACACTTTGGCCATCAGTAAGGGCTTGAGAAAAGTCTCTATGGCCCTGCACTGGACTGGTATGGGCTGGGATTGTCAGCCAATTTATAGAAGAGCTGAAGACTTTTCTCCCTCCTGGAATGATTGTCTTTGGAATGAAAATTTTCAGTCTAGTCTAAAACCAAAATAATGCTAAGCATATCTTACTATCTCCACAGAAGTGAAAGTGTACACACTGCTGGAGGAGAAAACTGCGTTTGCAGCCCAAAATAATTTTCAGTTGTGTGTTTTTGTGTGTATCTATGTACAGACACACATGCTCTTACAAACATGCATCTGTACATCGTGTATTGTTACATCTGGGAGCCATTTTAAAAAGAAAAAGCAAAAATCTTTTCTACTACCAGAGATTTGATGCTTCTCAAGGAAGAAACAAACCCTGCCACTGACACAGAAGAGATAAAAAACAACTGAAGGACTAGTCAGAACAACAAAAAGGAATGACTCGTTTCAGGATGTCTGTATGTATCCTGGCAATAATATCTAATTAGGTTAAGTGTTCTATTTAATAATTCACTGTGTAATGAGATAGAGTAACAGAGAGTAATGGGATTTGTCAAAGCCCAAGCCAGCGCAGTATAAAACATGTTAGATATTTAAAACACTTTCAGAATAACAAGATCAGTTGATTTAAAAGCCACTTATGATGTTGTGCTGTTGTGAACTTCCACATCCTATGGGTTATCTGACAGGAAAGCTGTTTACTTGTCCTTTTAAAACTTTTTTTGTCACTGACTTTCAGGAGGAGATTATCTCTGTGCACTAAGCAAATTGCATAAAAGCAGGGAACTATGAAAACATGTATTCTTAAGCTTTTCTGAGGCAGAAAAGGAAAAAGAAAAGAGAAAATATACCTCCTGTAAAATAGCCAGTACATAATCTCAGAAGTTCATTATAGCCTTGAGCACACTGGTTTGCATCCCAGATTAAAGGATTTTCAAAAGGAACTGTGATTGTCTTGTCACGGTTGAGCTAGATATTAGTTGGCTGAGCTGAGTATCAAATATGGGAAATTAGTTGCCATTAAAAGCTAGCTTCAGGCAGTTCATTTCTCATCAGCCAAGCTGTGTGAGCCTCCTGCTGTGGACAGTGAACATTAGCTTACTAAATACTTTTGCTAATCAGACACCACATTACTAACAGAGGTGCCTGAATTTAGAGAGGAGGAGTTGGATGGCAGATACTGAAAATCTGTCTGAGGTAAGATTAACTGCTTTTCTTTATCAGAAGAGTTAACTTGTCTTTTCCCCAGGCCTCTATTAAAAAAAGATAAGACCAAATGCTTCTCTGGTTTTGTTTCTGCTTTTTGAACCATTCTTCTATCGTTATTATTTTCAATCCTGGGAAAGCCATAGAGGAGACAAATTGAGTCAAGGTAATTTAAAAGTTAGATAATAGGAATTTGCTGCATTGGTGGTGCTTTAGGAACTTGCTGGCTTGGAGGATAACAACTGTTTGTGACACCTTGGCAAACACCATCATCTTTGAAATAAAATTTGTGGTCAGTGTGAGGTATAGAGAGCTGGAACAGGACATGACATGCCACATTAGCACTTTTGCTGTGTTGCTTTTAAGGAAGAAATAATCTAGTTTTGACAAAATCAGTACTGACCTGAGTGTCTGACCTAGCCCCAAATTTATTTTACTTTTATTGTAATGGTGGTTTGGAAACATTAGTGGCATTTTTTTTTCTCTTAGCATGCTCTTTTGCATTTACTTCATTGCTATAGCCACACACTAAAGTAGTAGTTTCTGATCTTACCAGATTTCCAGGAAGATCTCTAGGTGATGAGGAAATTGAGTAGGTAACCTGCAGGTAAATGTGTTTGACCTAAAAAGAGCATGCAGATTTTCACATGTCACTAGTTCATTTCACATGTTACTATTTTGTTGATATCACAAATGCCTTTGAAAGCATTGTTAGAAATTAACCCAGTACATTAGACAGGGAGATAGAAACGCGGTAGGACGATTGGTCCAGGAGACACAACATTCAGGAGCAATGGGAAGACTGAGCTAAGGAGTGTGGTTACCAAAGCCAGTCATGTCCCTTAAAAGAGAAACTCTTATGCAAAGAAAAACTGCACTGCAGAGAAGATGCCTGATTCCTAGGACAGGACACAGATGCAGCAGCCACACATCTCTCGTGCTACCTCACTACCCCGGCTTCCAACCAACTCCCAAAAGTTCTACTGCTGTTAATGCAAGAGTAAAAGGACCTTCTAACTGTGAAGAGGAAGGGACTGTGCCTTAGGTCTCTGTTCTGATGGTTGGTGTCAGCACAGTGATCAGCTCTAAAGTTATCCTGTAGGTGAGCATCTCGGCTCTTTCTTCTTTGTCATTCTTCAAGTAAACAGGTAAGTGGACGAGTAAACCGAGCTTCTCTTCTTGATGGAAAACGTAGGAAAAAAATGCTTCCTGAGGGTAATGATTAAGGTGATGCTAAGCTCTTCTTCACTTTCAAGAATTTTGTGCCTCTAGACAAGGCCAGGAGGAAGTCTTTAAACCCCAGAAGAACTGCAATCTCAAAATCAGAAGCCAGTGAAGGCTTTACATGGAAACTAAGTGAGAACCATTACTGAAATTCTACATATACAAATGCCATTATTTATGCCTAGCACTGAGGAACACGCCACCTTGTCTACCTCTAGAGTCCAGGAAACAAGAATAGGAAACAAGAATGCCCAGCTGGCCCCAAGCAGTGGGCCATTTGGCCAAGTGTTCTGCCCAAATAGCAGCAGCATAAACACCGGGCCCTCCCCTCTAATCCATTCACTGTGGTCCCAGAATTAGAGATGATGGAGAGTACATTCATTTATTCTCTGTTTTACTGTACTGTTGGTCTGTGGATTTGTCCATCTTTTCTTCGAACCAGCTGAAACCATCTGTCTATACAAGCTTGTCCAGAGTCTCCCTCTGTCTTTTTTAAAGCAGTCTTGTACTAGTTACCGAGTGCCTGCACAACTGGTGGATGAAAGAGCTGCATCAACGTTATCTGCCATCTCCGTGATTTTATATCCATGAAACACCTTCCCCTCTCACCAATCTTTTCCTCTACAAGAGTTTCAGCTCGAGCGTCTCCTCATAATGGCTGAAGTTTCCTCTCACTAATGGTTGAACCTGTTCCCGTGCCCCTCCTTCTCTGTTTTATAAAGACCCCTAGAAATTACTGGACCTCAAGTCTGGAATTCTAGGAATGTAGAATAAATTTGTAGGCATCATCAGATTTCTGTGCCCTGTTTTCTCCAGCTGGGCACGCCTCCCAGCTGTCATTTGTCAACCAGGTACAAACACATGCAGCACCCTGTCGAGTTAGCCAGGGCTTCTCTGGCTCCCCAAAGGTGTTACATATGGTTGGCTTTGGAATCTCCAGGAGGTTCTCCCTACTCAAAAACATCTAAGAGCTAAAACTTTTCAGAGCATTTAGACACTATGAGTTTTTCATATACACAGTTTGATTTGGGCTATCCCTCTTCTAGTTTTTGCTCAGGGCTCACCTTCTCCCCAATAACATGGTAGGTTTAAAATGTGTCCTATTTATCTGTGGCAAGAAAGAGATCCTTTCAGCTTGTGCAGAACTGCACTGTACACATTCATTGAAAATAACTGAAAAAAAATCTAAAGGTATTTGCAAAACTAAATACCTAATGAGCAACTGTACTTCCAGTACTTGATCTGTTCTTTTGTGGTTTGTCAGTAGAAAACAAAATGTAGCTAAGTTACTCTGACTCACTACTTAACAGCTCTGCATACATTAATGATTGCACTTACTAAAAGCTTTAAATTGGTACCAGTTTGATGGAAACTGTCAAGCCTACAGTCATTGTTTCTGACAGTATTATGTGTTTCAAGTTATTGTACCACTTAGTGCCTTGTTTCTTCACGTAGTAGTTTTATGTTGAAGGTCTGTTTTGTTAAAGACATTTTTACTGTATGGGCTCAAATGAGGATTACAGTTTCTCTGGGTGAACTGATCACATGAGGGAGGGGAAGCAGGTCAATTCAGCTTCCAAATTCAAGGAAGGTGTTTTATCCTCTACATATGGTGAATGTAAATTTTATTGAAAGCCCTGAATTAACTGCAGGCTCCTGTTGAAGCTATACAAATAGTGTCATATGTGCCCTGGAAAGAGAGACTTCATTGTTTGTCTTCTGGTAGCACTCAGTTTTCTGGAGCCTAAAAGACAATTACTTCCTTGCAAACACAGGCAGATTAAATAAGCCACATTTTGTCCTTTTTGCCATCTGCCCCTTGCTTACTTTATTTTAAGCTGCATGACTAAGCTTTACTATCTGACATGTGAAGGTGGGACATGCTGTTTTTCTGCTCAGCTCCTTGAGGCTTGTAATGAATCTGAAGAAGCAGAACAGATCTGCAAAGGAGTGAGTCAGAAAATCAGTAACTGTACACTAATTACTTGCTGTGCCAAATAGCAGGACTTGGATCATAACATAACAAAATCTCCTCCAGGAAGTTTCATGATGCAAGAGAAATATATATTTCTTTCTTCTAAAAAAATAGATGGTGGGCCTGATTCTGTTCTCCATGTAGCTCCACCAGTGAAAAACAGATTAGAGCTTTACCCGGATTCTACAGAGATCTATTTTGTGGGTTGCTCTTAGAGCAGAGGAGAAGGAAGGAAGGGAGATGGGAGCACTCATAATTAAATCTAAGAGTCTCTCTTAAAAAACATCAACCCTTTTCTGTAAGCTTTCCTGCAGGACAGAGGCCCTTACAAGCAGCAATGGGGAGAGTCTCAGGAACCAATAATCTGTGAGGAAGTGGCAGGGGCAAAGCAATCTCCTCTGGTGTCAGGGATGTGCTGCCTAGTGGGAGCTTCTGCATGGGCACCAATCCTGAGAGCTGGGCTGGGAGCTAGTGGGACTGAGGTGGGCCACTCATCACAGGATGAAGGGCTGCCACCTTGCCAGTGGAGCAATGCATTAAAGCCTCTCTCCAGCCTTGGACCAGCTGAGGATTATGTGCTTGCTGAAGCAGACTGGGTTTCAGGTAACCAGGGAACTGGAACAAACCTGAACAAAAGTCATTGAGAGAAGGGGAAGGTGAGACAATCTCCTTTGTTTATAAGACACTTCTGTGTCTGTGCCTATACAGGGAGTTCACATGTATGTCACATGTCAGGAAATTTACTGGTCATAAGGACTATTGTTTCCTTCTCCCAAGCACATTAAGTACTTGTTTGGTGGGTTTTCCTCCTTGTTTTAAAGTATTGGAGCAAGGACTGTAGTTGGGTGAGTGATTTTGTCTAATATTATAGGCACCATATACTTAAGTGGGATGTCTTTCTATAACTACTACTAGAGCAGTGGAGATAGGCTTGGTGATACACCCCAAGAAGCCTGAGAACTTGCTGATCTGTGTAACCAGGCAGCATCTTTCACACTCCAACTGCCCAGGCAGAGAGACCTCAGCTGAGGCAGTGAGTCAGGGCCTCCAGAGCCCAGAACTAGGATAGTCTCCAACCCCGGACTAGTGGTTGCCTGCTTAGCTGGCCAAATTACTGAAATAAATATTTAGAGCAAATTAAGACTAAAGCTTTGTCCTGCAGGGAACACTGGCTTCTGTTAAAGGTCAGTGCAACCTTCTTGTCTCTTCCTCAAATAGCAAAATAGCCATTGGCCATTCTGGTTTTGCATCTTTCCTTTCCAGCAGCCAGCACAGCAGGGCCAGGACAGCAAAGACAACTGATCTGTGTGTGAGTGGATATCACACACGATAGGGAGCATCCACCCCCTGTAGTGAAGCACATCCCAGACCCACGCCCTTCCCACATTCTCCACTCCACTGTCTACACAGCACTCTGCACGCAGTCTTTCCTAGCATGACTTTCATATGGTTTTTAACTGTACATCTCATGGGCCATGTTTTGTGGCAATCATGAAAGACGGAGGCTGGAGGATGGGGGTGTGGATCAAGAAAGGCTTGCATGTGGTGGAGATGCAGTCCCTTGATGCATAGGAGCAAAAAGTACATCCAAGAGGCTAGGTATATGTGTATAGGCTTCTCAGGGTTCCCCTCTGGTCTTAGGAAGGCCAGACAACTCACAAGGGTGATTCAATGTTTGAGTGGACTGAAATGACCTTTCTCTGACTACAGAGGAACTACAAAGAAGTATGATCCACATGTTAGGTGCTTAATGACAGATTGAATCCAGGCTTCTACCTGAACAGTGATGACAACTTACTAGGCGAGAAAGAGAATCATAGCAGAGGAGATAGAGCTTTACTTGATTTGAGCCATGAGCTCATCTGGGTAACAGGGGCCCTGGATGCTCAGGAAAAACAGAAAGATATCACGTGCATGGTACATTTTTTCTTTTAACTCTACCCCCTGACTTAAATCCTTCACTCTTTGTATATCCATTGATGCTGTAAAACAGTTCTGTGCTTAATATAACTATATTCTATATATCTGTACGATATTAGATATAAGATATACATCTATAAGATGTATCTATAAGATGTATCTATAAGATATATCTATACTCTATCTATCCTAATAAGGACATGTTTACAGGTATGTCTATTTTAATACACAAGAGAGGTTGCTCTAGAAATTATGTGCACTGTTAGAATGATGGTAAAAGCAAGTGTAGGGATTGTCATATTATCCTACTTTCTCAATCTTGTGCCTATCAGAGAAACACCATCTAGAACACTTCACAGAGCAGCAATTCACTATAAAACTATCAAAAGATTAAAGTTTTCTGTGTTTTATTGCCTTTTGATACTGGAAGATTTGTTTATATCTTGGGAGGCCAACATGTGCTATGATAGTTGCTCTGATGGTGCGTGGGATCTTAGGGCTCTGAGGTTTAACATCCCCACAAGCCAACACAGATAAGAGCAATCTGAGAAGACTCTGCTGTCACACAAGGAACCTGGAATAACAAAATCCAGGCAGAGCAAATACAAGTTTCTGCCTTTGTTTGAAGTGCTGAAGAAGTGCAGGTCAGAGCTATAAAGAGGGAAGGGAGGAAGGATAAAACATTTCTGTCATTCCTTCAGGAGCTGTTGCTACTCAGAAAAACTTGAGTAACTTGAAAGTTCTGTGAATTTTTTCTTTTCTCTAAGCATATGGGCTCTTATAATGTAGGCCAAAGCCCTTTAAGATCCAGCAGCAAGACAGGAATCCTGTGAGATTAGCAGTTGTATTCAGATAATATCTTAACCTTTTCTCTCCGTTTTCTAATTCATAGTAGTCTGCTTTACAAAGTACTGTCACAGACATAGTGGACATGTCACAGAGTCTGATAGACCCTGCTCATACACAGCAAAACTCCTTAACCAGGTTTCCAGGTCTCAGACAAATCCCTCCTAAGCTTCCCCATTTCCATGTTTTGCCACCTCCAAGCTCACACAGAGTCTTCATGTGAAGGATGCTAAAGCCGGTTGTGGTCCTTTTCTGGCACTGACATGAGGCATAGCTGTGCCTTTGCGTTGTGCTATTCTCTCTTAACTTAAATACTTTAACTTTATAATGACTGGGAGCTGCTCCTCTCTCCTATTACAGGCACACTCGGACTGTGTCCTAAGCCTTTTTCCATGCTGTGAATGAAACACCAGATGATGTGAGCACCCAACTTCAAAAGGAGGTGATCTATGAGAATAACAGAAAATAATACAAAGTTTCCTGTAGGCAAGCCTAGATAATTTTTGTTTAAAACTCAAGATTTCTCATTTATAACACTTCTTATGAAATGGAAAAAATTAATTTTATTTTTTTAAGTGCCTGTTTTGAAGCAGTTGAATTCCTTGCTTCTACAACAGGCATACAATGGTCTTTTTTTTCTCATGGCTGCCCTGCATTTATGCATCCTCTCCCCACCAAGGCACAGAGATGACATGGTTCTTTAATAACCGGCATTCCTGGACAAGATCAGTACATCTCAGCAGTACCCTCACTATTCATTGCCTCAGCATCACCACAAAGTCTGGGAAATAGTTCCTGTGTTAGGAACTAAACAGAGGTTTGGAGGCTGGCTGCCCTTACAGCCTGAGTTTTAGGACAGCAGGATAGTGCTCACATAGTTGCTCTTCCAGTGTTGCAGATAAAATGATGCTCTCCTGAATGAATTGCTGAGCCAGTGGGCTAGTGATTTCAACTCAATTAGAGTAAAATGAAATTTCTTGCCAGTAACAGGCAAAGTCATAAAGATATATGTTTTCACAATGTGCTATTCCATTCTGATGAACAATCCATCAACCTCTTGTTACAGTCCTTTTCATAATCTCCCCCAAAACCTGATATACTTGGGAGAATTTGCAGAAGAAAAACTCTAGCTTTTCTACAATCAAAGCAATATCCCAAAACATTTTCAGCTTGAACCTTTCTCAATTACTGCTGTGGAGTGTTGCGTGGAGGGAAGGCTCTAATAAGCTGGGCCAGACCATTTCGGTTTATAAAGGTCAATGCCATCACCTTGAATCCTACCCAAGAGACCACTGGGAATTGCTGTGGTTTGTGGCACATTGTTGTTAAATGTTGCCTGCCTTTGATAAGTGGGATAGCTCGCACTGTTAAATTCCCTCCAGAAATAGCTGCAAGTAGAATGCATTGCAGTTGTCTGATCTCAGGGTAACATGGATAAGCAGAAGGGGATGCGTGCCTGAAACAAAAGGTTGTGCATGCATGAAAAAGCACAGAGGCAAAACCACAATCTTCGGCACAAACTCTTTCTCAAGAATCCAGTTTTTCATATGCTACAGGTCTTACCTTGATGACTGCAGACCCCTCAAGTCCTGTAAATCTGATGGCAGATAATACCTTTATACTGCTTATTATTAATGCAGATAAATTTCTAGAGATTCTGTGTAGAGCATGTTGATCTCACCGAGGATTGGTTTATGAATTGGGTCATTTGTTCACATAGAAATAGCTACAATAGGGACATTGAGAGGCACACCTTCTCCACACTGCAGACACTGTAATCCTATCTCCTAACTAACCTCTGCAGTCTCCCCGTGTTCGTTTAAATGAGTGAAACAGAGTGAAGCTTTGAGCTGACCTCTCCACAGAGACCTTCGAATGGATAAATCTACTGACCTTTGAGCTTTTGCAGCATAAAAAAGCAGCAAAGTCACTTCAAAGCAAGTTCCAGCTAGTACTACAAAGAACCACTGGCTCGTCAAAAATACTTTTAGATCAGCTAAGTCTGACATTTCCAGTAAAATCATTTTGGACATGTTTTACTCATGTTTTCACTCGATGTTATGCAGAGCTCCCTGACTGACAATACAGATGCAGTTTTTGATCCCTGTCCAGACACGTGACTCCCCAATAATCTCTACCCTCTGCCCCAGAAAAGACGCATATTGACAGCAGCTATTTAGATTGCAACTATCAACGTTCGACAATGTGAGCCTCACCATACCCTCTGGGAGTCTTTTTGTCTCCGTGCCTCCAGGGACAGTGGCAGCTCCCAGCACCAGCACAAAAGCTGTGACATTAAGCCATCCAGGAAGAGTAAAAATCCAGACTTCACATCAAGATGTTGCTGCCCTCTCCCTGAAGAGGTATGCATGGTGCCCAAATGCCAATGATTAAGCCATGTGAATGGTGAAGCAGAGTATTCACAGCAAAAAACTCAGTTTCACTTGTGCTGGTGCCAGATCTTACAATCTAATCTATTTGTATCAAAAAAATTTTTGCTTCATTTTACTGTGCCAATATGCTAATAGGTCATTTCCCACCACCCTTCCCCAGTTTTACCCACACATCCTTAAACTAAGACTTCACAACTTCGTTGTTCCTTAGGTGGTCACGCTTTGCTGTGAGCATAAGATTTTCACACCAGGAATTTTAGTTTCTTCCTCCTGTGACATCATTTGTGACTCGTCTATAAAGCAGCATGACAGCTGAACAAAATCAGGGCAAAAGACCTTTAAAAGCCCTTGTGTCCACAGTGAGGGAGAAAAGATATCCATAATTACCTACCAGGTTCTCTACGGAGAAATTGATGACCACCCATCCTCCTTCAGATTTCTGAGAGTACCAGCTTTTTAGGGCACTTATGCTTTTATTGGATCTTATACAGACAGCAAGGTACCAGGTAACAAAGGAATTACATTTATTGCAGCACAACAATGATACCAGAAAACTTCTAAGATGGTTATTAAAGTACTGTGCTTATCACGCTGCCACACCACGTGAAAATCTCTAATACTACAGGAATCTCAGGAATTCTCAGTATGAAATCAGCATGTTTCTCATGACACTTCGAGTAAGCCTGGTATCATCTGGGTATTTAGTTGCTTCAGATTGGCTAGGATTTGAATATTTTTTTTCATCTCATGATTTCTTGCATACTTTAATAAACTTTTTTCATGGACTTATATAAACTAAATGAATGACACTGGTCTGAACACGACTGTCAAGTGCTAAACAAGATGAATAAAACCTTTTTCATTGTTATAGAAAAACGTCCAGCTGTTCCCTATCTTTAGTAATAGTAATATGTTACATTAGAGAAGGTCTTTATAAAAACAAGCAAACCTTATTTACATAACAAAATGCCTGATACCAAATAATTTAATAAGTATTTTAACACATACCAAAAAAATCCTTATATTTCATAGAAATGCTTACCTCTAGACACTCTTCCCTGCCTATCCCTCTGAGGTGATGTGAGATTGAGATGTCCATTAAAAAAACACCAGACCTTCACACAGAGTGGAACTGACATCCTGGTGCAAGAAGAATGTTAGCTTGGATAAGTGATGCTGAGAATCCCCACAACAAATCTATCAGTCTAGTGTGGGATTCAAGATTGTTCCCTAGACAGACAGTAATATATTCCTGAAACTTTACCATTCTTAATACAGTTATGAAGGAAAAAAAAAAAATCAAAGAAATCAGGGAAAGCAAGAGTTAATGCCACTGGGAATAGCCTATTAAATGGGAAAAAATTAAAGAGCAGTACAATTCTTAATTAAAAGAGTAGAACAGAGAGAGGGAGAGAAGATGTAGTTAGAGAAACTGGAGATGCCACTATAAGGATGAGTGAGGAATCCATCAGGAGTTACAAGGCTGTTATGCTGGAGAGGCTTCTATTGCCTTGAAAATACCTTAGCAGGGGTACATTCAGGAATGTACATTAACAGAGGTCAAAAAAAAGCATAAGCAGTTCTCAGTAACTTTTTTGAGAGTTAAAATCAAAACTCTGTGTTCCTTTTCAATAATTTTCCTGCACAGTAAATATTAGCTTGGCCAGGTATTTTCACAAACACTTTTCATGGACTCAGAAAATCATCTTTACTGTCATGCTCTCCTGCAAAGTAGAGCCTGTGCATTCCTGCACGGATAATGCCTTGTGGGGTCAGCATCATCTTCATTTGCATACTCAGAGTCAAACTGCTCTCCTTCATCTGTCACAAATGCCTGAGCAAATTGATGGTAAAATGATGTGTCTTATTATCCACTCCCTAAATCACTTAATCATAGGAAGCATGATGCACTGTGAAAGGTGTCTCAAGACACACTTTGAATGTCCTTCAGATGTGCTACATAAAAGGTACTTGCAAGAGACTGTCAATAGTGTTTTAGCCACCAAGAAAAAACAGTATTGTAATTGTGTACTATTTGTTCTTTAGCACTAGTTGAGCAAAATTGGACTCCTACAGCTTGTCTTACGTTGTAAATCAAGCAGCAAATTTGCAATCTATAGGCATGGGTATATCCGTATATCCATATGGGAAGCATGTAAAAGCTAAACTGAAAATTTACGATCAATCAAAATCATAGCTGAGAAAACAAAATGCTGAAGAAACAGTGACTACCCTAAGGTTATGAAAAAGTAAATCCAGGGCTAATGGAATTCCTCCTTGAAGTACTGTGTAACCTAAAGTAAGATAAAGACTCATAAAAAAAGAGGGAGATAAGGCAAGAAACTGGAAAAATATTCAAGTAATATTTCTGAATGTTGTTGGTTTTGAGGAGGAGTATGAAGCCAGATGAAAAAGTAGAAAATGCTAGAAACATGAAAAACTTCGTATGTTAAGAAGAGAAACAGGAGGATGCCAAGTAGCCAAAACAGAGAAAAGTAGTATGGAATAATGAGGGGATGCTTTTATTTTAATTGAAAGTTAAAGACCTACAAATAACAATGGGCTGCATTTCAGGTGGTTCCTGGTGCTGAAGGAGGCAGAGATGGACATAGATTGCAGTAGTTGTCGTCTCTGAGTCCTCAAACTGAAATTTGGCTTGTTTCTGCTTTCCTACTCGGGGAACTTTTCTTTTTCCTGTTCCACAGCTTTGTTTTTCAGCACATTATCCTTCTCAGTACTCCAGACCCAAAGCAAAGGGAGCCAAAGCATGAAGGCATTGCCTGTCTTGCATGTTCAGCAAATTGATCACCAGGTCTACTCTCCCAACATGTAATTTCCTTTCCTCGAAGCTGAGAGGCCTCACTGGAATTAACCCCTTGCGATATTGTAAGCACTCCAACAGCACTCCAAAAAGCAGATGGAACATATAATATTCATAAAAGTTACTACAGGCGTTCCTACATCCCTCACAGAGGGAATCAGAAAGAGTCGAAGGAGAGGGAGACTAAGCAGCATGGGTAAACAACACATCCTTAGATCATGGGACCAGCAGGAAGGATATAAAAAAAGGTAGCAGATGGATGTTTATTCTACCCTCTAACAGCAGTGTGCAGCCAGACTAAGGCTGTACTATTTCTTTGCATTCTGGCCAAGGATTCACACCTCTCTGCATAGCAGAGGATGGCAGCAGCAAGGGTGTAGGCAGAAGAACTTGCCATTTCTCAAAAATCAGGGTTAGCCTTTGCATTAATTAAGGTATCAAGCTCCACTATCATCCTCCATCCTTATTACTATCCTTGGATTTTAGGCTATATTTAAAATCATGCCATTTCAGAATCCTTTATGAATAAATATGAGTGTCAAGACCTGTGTGCATCTCTTATGCACACAAGACAGTAGAGTACATCACGTACTCACAGAATCTTATTAAATTTCTCAGCAACACATAATCCTGTGAACCTCATTCTGTAAACACAGGCAGCAGTTGTACTTAATTTCTCTCGTCTATCCTTCACAATCTCCCTTCAACTATCTCCTTCTTAGTCACTAACTGAGAACTGAGCAGGAACTAAGCACCCACGTAAGTACGTGGATAGGGTACCTGAAGATGTGTGTTAGGCAAAGGAGGAAATCTTGATCAGAGAGTAAATATAGTGCATTGAGTGCTTGCCAGTTATGTAAAGGTATCTGAGTATTAAAAATTAATGCAGAAAACTGAAAGCAGGATAAGAGGCCTTATTTGGGTTGAGTGTTTTCTATTTTTAAGAATTTTAAAAAATAATTATTTTATCAGTGACATCAAAATGAAATGGTCAAGTATTCAGTTTGATTATTCACCCTTCACAGTGGACCTATTAACAATGTATCACCAGTGTGGGACATTTCTGCCCTTGGATGATTCCCAGTGGCAGGTACAGCACAGTCCAGAGCAACATCTGCAACCCAACAGATGAACCAGAGATACTCAGGCAGAGGAGCACTCAGAGCTGGAAAAGAAAATTAAGTTTTGCAATTGCCATGGGTCATGCCTTGATCATCTACATTGGTGTTTGTATTGCATGGGGAAGACAAGTGCCATAAATGCAGTTCATGGGAAAAGAGGCTGCAGCAGCCCAGCTCAGAGACCCCAGCAGAGATGCACAGTCTGAGGGATCAGGTCTCAAGTCTTTGGTGCTAAGTGAGAAAACCATCAAAGTCAGAGCATCCTTCCCTGGTTAACTGATACTGAGTAAACAGAGCAAATAAAATGAGCAGGCTAAGCCTGCTTTATTATCGGCTCAAAACTGATACACAAGAGGGATTTAGGCCAAATTTGTCTAGGCATTCAAGACATGTTTGAACTTAAAGACGTGTATTGTCCTGTCACAACAAGGCACACTATCACTCTTGAATTAAGGTGCATGCTTCAGTATCCCAAAGAATAGGGAAAGTAAACTCAACCTACCTCTCCGTGGGAGCCACGCTTGAGTTTGCCACATGAATGAGACTGTTCATTGTAGTTATTTGCAGAACACGAACTTCGCTCTTTTGAGGGAGGTGATGATAACTGGAATTATAACAGCCCAGAAGCAAATCCTGATGTTTAGCAGCCCAGGCTGATCTTTCTAATTGTTATTGATTAATAATGAATATTGTGCCTTTGTATCCAAGAGAGACAGGAGGAAAAGGCTCACATATTTTTCTGCAGGGATGTGTGATCTGCTGCCCCACAATATGCAGCTCCTCCAGCACATGGTTACAGGGTAAGGAAAATCAAAAGACATTCTTTTTATTAGTTAGCAGTAATGACCTTTTATTTTTGATTATTTGTGCATTAACAGCATGGAATGGAGATGTGCTATGTAAGGAAGTTATTCTTTGCTAATTTGAAGCTTTTAAAATACACAGCACACTATCTATTATGTATCATGCATTACAATTACAACAACAGTTTAATTAATCACCAGCACCCTGTTTTGTATCAGTCTGCTGCTGAATTCTGGGTAATGGTGTTGTTTACCATTTAGCAAGTAGCAACATTTCACTCTGTTTCACTACATTAAACTGCTCAAATAAAGCAAACGGATATTGGAAAGAGTTGGCCATCTGCCTTTATTTTCTTTTACTTTTGTTAAGGAAAGAGAAAAAAAAATAAACCCCACCACAGCCTCTGAAAGGAGAAAGAGCACAGCCATGAAACTGATAGTGACAAAAAACACCCTTTTTTATCAGGTCAAAATCTCATCTAAATGCAGTTCTGATGAATGGTAAAAAGCTTGCTTTGTGGATTTGGAGTGGGTCTCAAGACCAGCAATGAAGTCTAATGATTATTTAATGGTGCCGCACTTGAAGCAGGATTATGTGAGACTCTCTTCCCCGTTAAGAGTTTGATGAATAGGTTTTGTGACAGCCATTTAGGAATAAACAAGAATTCATCAGTCTGCATAAGAAGAAGCCAGTTTATAGATTAAGTTTCTTGAGGTAATTCATGAGGTCAGTCCCATTTAGATGTAGACTATTAGGGCTCAGCTTTTGAGAGCGGCCATACAAGGGAGTTACTCCAAATGGACCTCTCTAATACAAAGCCCCCTTTCAGAGGGAAGCCTGAAATTTTTATGACCCTGCTGCTAGGAAGCACATCAACTTGTCACTGTGAAGATCTGCTGGGGCAAGACCTCATCACTCTATTAAAGAGCTCTGTGACCCTATTGATTTGAAGTATTTAAAGCAGGGGTGAAGTTCAAAGCAATTTCTTTTCTATACTATTACTCAGCCTCTCTGTGTCTTGGCTCTAAAACATCTGCTGTCAGTTCCTCTCTGGTGTCTGACTCTGGAATCTGTCACTGGAGAACAGAGTAGTTTTATTTAGAATAAATTGGATTCCTTTTCAGTTTTCAGCATTTCGTATTGTGATCAATGGTTTATACTCCTTCATATGCCAGGAGACTTAACTGCCCCTGTACCCTTTCATGTCTCCTCATGACTCAGCCAGGGCCTGCTCCTGAGGCTCTGTAATCAAATCTTTCCATTCTAACAGGTTAGCTGCCACCAGTATTTCTAATTGGCCAATCATTAAAAATAATAAACTTTTACATTTGGGAAAAAAAGGTGGGGGGGAGGGGGGTGTGGGTGGGCAAAAAGTCCAAGAGTGCCAGCTCATAAGGAAACAAAACCTTAATGGGATCTTTTATGCTTATTTGCTTGAAGGGCGAAAAAAAAATAGACACTGAGTAAACAACTCCATTATTTTTAAATATCAGCAAGTAAACATTGTAGCTCTTTCTTGGAGGTGCTTCTTCAGAACAGAGCAGGCTCTTCTACTTCTCTGCACAAGCTGGAGGCACCAGGGTGCCTTCTCAATACTTAATAATACATCAGGTTGGGTGTATTTATTAAAGTTGTGGTTTCTGACACCAGGCTAGTTATTAAAGGCTGTAGAGAGGACAAGATAAATATTCAGTTTTATGATGTCAGACAAAACAACTGAGAAAAAGGAATGAACAATGGGATGGAAATGGTAATGAAATGGTTACCAAAATATTTAAGATAATGATGCATAGCAACAGAAAGAAATTAGGTAGGGAAGATAATTGTGTAAGGATTACACAGAGCAAACCTATCTGTTATCTTCATCAAGGGAACTAACTTCTGATGTGGTAAAAAATGTACTTTCTCTCAGGGGCTGCTTTGTCAAATAGCTATCATGTTCATATCCTACCTGTAATATTTAGACACATTTTATCACATGCTCTAACAAATTGCCTAATATAACTAAGATAAAAGGGACATATTTTACCAGACAGAAATGTAGCCATTGTTTTCAGCTGATTTGTACTGATTTACATTGCCTACGACTCTGCCCCATAATATATGTTTCATCATTTTATTAGTGCTGTCATTTTACACAAAACTCCTTTTAAAATTGAATGTGTTTCTGGGGGGAATGAATTATGTTTATTGCAAGATGGAAACTGCAAGGTTTATTCAGCAATATCTTTAAGAATCTAGAAGACTGAAGACAGATGTACCTATTGCTTGTCAATCAAAATACATGTCCTTTGCAGAATTGTATTTTCTTTAGTCAGCAAGGAAATCATGTTACTGCTGTCTAAGGTCAACAGTAAATGCACTAGTAGGATCCCTGACTGAGAATTTTCGATAAAGGCAGCACCAAAGATGAGGAAGGAAGATAATCATTTTTATTCTGCTACTCTAAGGGAAGGAGTGATAAACAAAATTCTTAACCATTCCTTCTATTTCTCCTTTTTTTAGAAAAAGGGAACTGGTAGGAGTCACTGGCAACAGAACGCTATAACAAGCTGATATCATCTTGAGTTCATGATGCTGAATATGTTGGCATTTACGACACATTCTCCCAGGGCACATTTCAAAATGAAACTGAAACTTGATGGACCAACTGTACTCCATTAAAAAAAATTACAAAAACCCCGTTTTTTCCCCCAGCCTAATGAAATGGAGAGCTTCAAAACACTGTTTTCTGCCATATAAATCTACATGTTGGAGGTCACTCCAAAGGCAACAAATCAAAGTGGTTTTTTCTCATCTTTTATTTTAGATTATGAATGATGCAAGAATTTATAGAGCATGCAAATTTATTACCGTGTTAATAGGCCCCCCTGTTTATATCTGGCAACATATGTTATATCCAGAATCACTAGGAAGCAGCAGCATTTTTAGGGATGGAGGGGGAGGCAATTAAAGAATTAGGCCTAATTACCGTGAAAAATCTCTGGAAGAAACATACAGAAACCTTGTTCAGAAGAAACACAAAGAGAAGGTGGGGAAATATTCTTTAGCATGACCACAGTTGTAAACTGCAAACCTAATCCATGCATTTGTAACCAAAAAACAAACACAATCTGAACTCAATAGCTCTTCTCATATAATTAAACAAAAAGAAACAGAGATAGAGTATGTGCTTGTGTAGAAATTTTCTCTCTCTCTTGGGATCCTCATGGGCATTTTGTTTCTAACAGCTGAGCATGTACTGAACCAAATACTCACTAGACAGCAACCCAGCAGCTTGTTTATCATCAGCTTTAGCCCCAGGATGGTGGCAGAACCATTCAGCAGTCACTGGTAAAGGGAGAAGAGAAGAAAAGTAGAAATGGCTGCAGGAGAGGTGTTTCACCAAGGAAGTTACCAAAGCCACTCCCAAAGATCCCAGGCTGCATGACAGCAGTTTGATAGAATATGTAGACAATGTCTCATTTAAAGTGTTTCTTGCAGACATGTAAAACCAGACTGGTAAAGTGTTTACCTTTTGGTAAACAAAGAAGTCCATTAATTGAAATTTGTGATTCTCACAAGAGAAAAGAATGTGTTTTGGGAAAAAGTAGATACATGTGCCACATCTTTATGCTTCTGCTCTTCAGTGAGCCAGGTTCACAGCTGAACCTGCCTCCACCATTCCTCTCCTGAAAAGAAAGTGAGATATTAGTTGCTATGAGAAGTGCAGCAAGAGTGCAAGGACGAGGTAGCCAAAGAGCTGGATGTACGAGGCGTCACAGTGAAATTTCATAATCAAAACCTTAGGAAATTCAATTTCTTTGGGGAAAAAACCCCAACAACTTTTCATGGGGAAACATTAAAAGCAGCTCTACAATTTTCTGTTCCTATAAAAAGATGGAGATGTGTTGCAGGAAGCAGAGTAGCATCAGACTGTAGCACCAAGCACAAATACTGGGGTTTTGGCATTGGCTGCTCTGATCGGAAAGCAGACCACTGGAAGATGTTTGTTATAATAGAAAAAAATGTATGGGGGCGATAGGCCTAAGCTTTGCTAAAAGTATTCAGTAATTCAATAACTCTGCAAATACAGAAATACTGAATCTAACTTTTGTAAAGCTATGTATGACAGTGGGGGTCTAGGAGGGAAGAATATTTCCAGGTGTGGTTAGGTCTGTGTGTCTACAGAGGAAGATCCTGAACCAACCATGATGGGCAGGTAGATAACAGGTATGCCAGCCTCACTTCAGCAAGGACTGAACATGTCAGAATGAATTCATGGCCTAGCTTCTTAAATTGTTTTATATCCCAAATATTGATCTCCTTTATCTGCGTGTTGCCAAATCCATCTTTGTCTTTAATCATTCTTCCTCTACAGGTGGGTTATCATTTTTCCAATGCGTGTGTATTATGAGCTTTGCCACCAACAGAGATAATATCTCCCCATTCTAGGTTGTTCAGTGTGAGTCCTTCCCATGCTGAAGTATTATTAATCATGTTGTCATCACTTAAATAAATAATAATCAGCAACAATTATTTCTATTTTCACAAAGCCACTAAAATAATAAAAAGCAAACCTGATATTAATTATTAATAAATATGAAAAGGACATGTGTTAGGATTTAATTTATATATTTCATCTGTATTACAGTGTCATCTAGAGGTGCTGGATAAGAAGAGGGTATCTCTGTCTTGGGTACTGAAGAAACCCCAACTTAAATAACCTAGCATGTCAAAGAAGGTGGTATGAAGGGGCGAGGAGGAGCTAGAGCTAGAAATCAGACCTTCCACCCCTGTTCACCTCCCATGGTCATGCAGAAGTGTAGCCTGGCAAGAGAAGGACTCATACAGACTTACCCTAGCCTGTTGTTCCTCCTACCCTTCCGAGTCAGCCCAGCTGGAGCACACAGGACACAAACCTCTGTCCCCAGCCCAGCTAGGCCACTAAGCAGCCACACTGCTGACAGTCGTGGGGCATCTCTTCCTCCTACCACATTTACGGTGTGGCCTTGTCTCATCCATTTTGAAGATGCGCCTTTTCCCTCTCTTGCTCCTTTGCTATACAGTGGAGAAGACAAACCTCCCCTTAGCACAAACCAAGTAATTTTCCATCTGGTTTCTTGCAGACGTGAAGTTTTTGCAGCTGCCTCGTGTGTCTGTCTGTACCTGCCTCTGCATGTGCTTTTCTCCCTTTCTTTGCTAGCAACTTCTAAACCTATTTGCCACATTCAGCTGCATTTGGCGGAGAGTCTGAGGTTTAAAAAAATTATGTTTTTATAAGACTTTTGAAGAAGAAACTTCACCCTAACTTTACTCAGGAGGCAGGAGGCAGCTGAGATGTGCCTTCAGCTCAGGATTTGCAAGACACACGTGATTTGCCCAGCCCAATACGTAAGGGGCAAACAAATTAAATGGAAGAGAGGAAAGCAGAGGAAACCACTAGAGTGGTTTAGGTAGAGAGGCAGAGGATTTAGGGTGTGCAAATGTCTAGGCAAACATCTCCTCAGATGGAGGACAGATATGATTTGCATGTGTTATGTCCGAGCACAACTGGGTATCTTACAAGTCACAGTTGTAAAAAGGTACAAATGAAAATAGAGAGGAAATGCAGCCTCTGAACTTCTGAAAGAGCTCCTGCACTTGTCCACCCGCTGTAGAAGCAGAAGATGATGCAGAACCAATGTCTTCAGACTGATCCTCAGCAGCAGGGAGCAATGCCTGGGAGCAGCAAATGACTTTAGCTTTTGGTGATGTCCAACCTGAATGTGACGTAGAGGGCAGAGTCCAGGTTCTACTGTCTTCATCAGAGACAGAAAATGTCTGGTGCATGGCCATCTCCCCTGACATAAGGTGAGAGCTCTCCAAGGTGCTCCTGTGTAATCTAAACCTGTAAGGCTCATCTAGCAACCTGTGCTGCGATCACTGATGGATCCAGGAACATTTATTTCTCTTTGGTGCTGGAGACACTTGAATGATACAGAAAATGCACAAACAGCTTCTTAGAAACCTGGCCTCCTTCCTCCAAAGGCATGGAAATGTCACTGTTTCAGATTTGCCCCATCTGTGGTTCCTGTGGTTTGAAAGCACTGGTGCATCTGTAGACGGAGAGCAAGCTGCTGCAGCGCTTGGTGTCCCAACAGAAATGAGCCAACATGCCACAGGCATGTACTGAGTTGGACTCTGTGCTCTGTGAGCAACAATAGGTTAATTGGCCTAAAAGGTCTGCATTGCCTGGGCTGGATTTTTGCCACGAAAATCCCAGGCCAGACTGTACTGCCAGGATTTGCAGGTGGTTTGCACTTCAGAACTGCCTTTTCCAAATACAAGAGGAAGATGGCACAATCCTGTCCCATTTTTGGACAGATGCAGGAATGTTTGCACTATACACATTATCTTGCTGAAAGAGAAGCTGGAAATTCACTGGCATGGCAGTGCAGATTAAAATGTTATCACATTTACTGCACAGCATTTCCAGATGCAGTCAGAGGGCATTTCTGTGGGCAACAGACGGTGAAGTCAGAGCCAGTCTGAGGAGGAGAGTAGCGGAGACAAATCCTTGAGATAATTTGGAATAGCATTTGCAGACAAGACAAATGAATGCCCCACAGCTGGACAAGCTGTTATAAATCCTAACAATGTACCTCACATGTTTTTACTCTTCACAGTATTCTTATAGGATGGGAAAATTGAAGGCAGAATAAAGACTCCTCTACTCTGTACAGCAATAGTAATACAATATAATGTGATAAATTCTGTTCTCAATAAGTACAATTCCATACTGTGGATTATTCAGAAAAATCTTCACAAATACAACCTTAATATAAACCTTACAACTTTTCACTTATTTGCATGTTAGCATGTAGTACCTCACCTTTCCTGAAGTGTTATGCTTAGTACTATTTGTTTGCACTGAGCATTATCACTACATATGGCTCCACTTCACATACGCGATAATAAATACTGAATAAATCACAGATAATATTCACAGATTTGTGTGGACAAACTTGTTATTTTAGGAAAACCAGAAAATTACTAAATTGCCTTTCATTTGATGGAATATTGTTTGTTGAGCAAGAAGAGAGAAGCTGCCTTCTGAGCAATTATTGCCATAGCCAGGCATGTACTTAGCCTGAGAAAGCTGTGCTTAGCACTCGGTTACATGGCTTGAAATCTTTGTTTTGAGGGAAGATAAGTATGAGAGTTTTTAGTGATAACATGAATGTTAATTTGTTGGTTTAAGCCCCATATCTATTTATTTTCATTGATATTTACAAATTAATTGCTCTACTTCTTCATCTATTCTACCTTTTCAGCTCCACCCCATTCACTTGACTCCTGTGCCTAAAACCAGCCCAACACTTCACTGCAGCTGTACACTGTACTGCACACCCTCCCTCTACACTGCGCTACATCAGTTTTTATTGGGGCAAATCTTACAACTAATACCTTCCCTCTACTTTCTTCCTCTTCTTTTCCTTTGACAATATATGCAGGCTCTTCTTTTACCTACGGTTCTCCTTCAAACCTTCCACTTGATGTAATAGCAGCATCTCCTCACCTGCTCTCCATTACATACGCTATCCATCATATCCTTCATCTTCTTGTGAGAACTTAAACTTTCCACATGGTGCCTCTTTGGTCTCTTCCATCTTACATGTTTATAGGATAATAATATTTTACTCTCTTTTGCTAAAACCACCCACATTTGCCTTCTTCACCACTACTCCATTTAGCCATCTCTAAACTTATTTGATGCATAATGTGCTACTGCTCTCCAGAGAGGCTCTACTCCATCATCTAAGTCGTTTCTCTTCACTGGCTTATACCATCTGGTCTTGGTGAACTGTTCCCAGTGAAAATCTTCAACAACATTTTCCAAACAACTCTTACCCTCTTTGTCCCACTTTATGAATGAAACCTTTTCCAGAATAATATGTCCACACTCAGAGATTTCCTGAAACCGTGTGTCCTTCTTTAGTGCAGCAGGGTCTGAGCTGGTAAAGCCTCCTAGCAGAGGTAGTGAAGATTTGTACACAGTGGCCTTAAAGATCATGAAATATTTTCTTTCTTAATTTCCTCAGCTCCGTTCATACAATATATCCTTTAGAAGGTCTGTGTAATTTTCCTTCCAGGTTTCAGAGCAGCAGAGGCAAGTGATGAGTCACACTCAGGACACCTTTCCTTCTCTTTTTCCTCTAAACTCACTTCTCTTTCTTTGCCTTTCTATTCAGAGCTCCTACCATCTGTGCAAATTATAGGTCTGACTGTTTCTGTGATGCATCCTTGTGAGGAGTCATGATCAAAGAAGGCAAAACAGGTTTTCATTTCCCCTGTCCCAAGCCCTCCTCATAGCCTTCTGTCTATCCCATCAGTCATCCATATGCATAATCCCGTGTTCGGCTCAGCTTTCTTCCAGACACCAACATCTGGGCTATATTTAAGATCTGCAGAGTCTCCCTGTAGAACATCCTTCAGACAGAGCTCCAGCAATCCTAACAAAATTCTAAAGCTGTTGCCCAAATCATGATAAAGCTTTTAGTATTTTCACTGGACTTGAGAAATATAATACTATACTAAGCCAAAATCTTCTGCAAGATTATCTTCTCACCCCACTGCTCTAAAAACATCGCCTCACTCTCTGCATCTCCCCTTCTGATCTCAAGTAATGCCAGTCTGCACTGTACACTTACTAGGGTCTCAGATAGGATCGTCCAAAACCTTTATGATGTCAGAGATGGTGAGTTTTTGGGATGCAGAGAAAGGTGAGGGCTATCTCTCTGGTACATACTGCACATTGTTCTCCTTCAAAATCTTGTCCTGTAATGCTTCTGCCAAAAAAATCCTTATGATAAGAAGGTCCTTGGTCTAAATTCATGAGTTAAAGACCTTCATCACTGTTTTAAGGACTTAAATGCAAAATATAGATCCTTAAAAATTTTTTCTTAACCCCAGAAGAGCCAGGATTGCCCAGAACTTTGAATTTGCTCCATAAAGCTATTCCACAGGTGTCTGGGAAAGTCTCCCTCACTGGGTGTACACAGACTATGTATTATCACAGCAGAGCTGAGTAGAGTGGGATGTGCTTTATACCAGAGTCCATTGGGATGCTCCCACCTGTTGGACCTGCAAAGCCTGAAGTGCTGTGACCATCAAAAAGATAAACCAAAGGAAAAGCTGGTGGTAGTTTATTTGCCTTGAACCAAAATACACAACCAATGAACTTAGGATACAGAAGACCCAGGGTCAAAGTTGCACTTCGCCTAAGATAACCTAGGTAAAATAACTTTTCTTCTGTAAGAATTTAAATTTTGTTCCTCTATGACCAAATAAATATTTGGTAGGGTCATGCAGGTAAAACAGTTTTAACAGAAAAAGCTAAGGAAGTGCCTCTCTGTGTTACCATACGGTTTAACAATCTGGGAAGTGACTGATTCTTTAAGTCTGGAAAAGCCATACAAATATAGATGCCTACCAATTCAGGTGAAGCTAGAAGTAGATGGTGACTTCCAAACTAAGTTTTTCACCACATCAGCAAATATGGAGTTCATCTGTGAGGCCATATATTTCACCGTTTTAGTAGTTTTAATAAGAATTAATTTAAACTGCAGTTCAGAACAGAAAGGTCCGTGGGAGTATACGCACAGTTATAGAAAAGAGAAATATTTAATCCCACATTACTGTGGTAAGGCTAATAATAATGTGAAGGGCTGAGGTAAAAATCTCCCTAACAAGTAAGGCACTGAACCTAGACGTATTGTGTCTGGTACTGGCCTTTTTGCTCATCTCTCTGAGCTTATCATTCCCAAAGTACCTTCTGCTCTCATAGATGGTGTTTGCAAAACACCAAAAAGGGCTCCTGGTGGAGCTCCCGAAAGGGCTTTCTGGTGGACCCGCAGTTGGTCATATAATTTCACTAGTCAATTCATTGCGTCCCATTTCTCTTTCCATACTGTGTTTAAATGATCTGTGAGGCTCTTGAATGTTCTTGCTATGTGTAGGGGTTTGTGGGATAGTAATTTTAAATCAGTGCTCGGCTTGGAGCTGATTTCCCTGTATTCAAGAGCAAGATTTTCATTCTTTCGTATCTGGTCTGTTCTAGTTGAGCAGGGAGCTGTGGGAAGGGTCTCTGTTGCCTGACTGGATGAGTTTAACCTTTGAGAAGGCTTTTTTTAGTCTGCTTTACTCAAACTCTTGCCATGGGTGAATTAGACGTTCATGTGCAAGATAGAGTCTTTACTTAAAGTGTATGTCTTTTTTCGGCAAGAGTTTCTTCCACTAAAATCACAGTCAAGAGTATCTGCAGAAAAAGAAATACAAAAGAATTGCAGTGAAGCTGTTTTTTAAAAAGTTTCAAAAAATTACTGCATTTATTACTCTACACTCTTAAAAGATGATTTAATCAAGTTCCTGGTATTGTGACCAGAGTTACACTGCTACGGCAGAAGCATCAAAAGCAATGGCAGAGATGCACATAAAAGAAGCACTGGTGACAGCAACAGACAAGCTTTAATGTTTAACATAGACCTTAAAGTGGCTTTTTACATAGTGAAAAAGTGCATTTTATAGACAGTGTTTTTACATAAACATTTGCAATGTTTATCCAACATCCATTTCTGTAGGGGGCCTAATAATATCAGAGGTTTAAATATTGAACTTTTATATTTGTGTACCTTACCTATTGCTAATACTATATTTAATCAGCGATAAAATGTGTTTTTACACTTATTTCACTAGGATTCTTTTAACTTCTCTCTCTGCATGCTGGTTCTCTTCTGAGCATCTTTGTTTCTACTGTTACACTTAAATCCACATCGTGGGTGTCCTTTTGAAGCAAGTTGCCTTCATTTAGTGCATTTTCTTTGCATTGCAGCACTGTCTTGAATGGTGTAAATTGGCTTATTTATACGTTAAAACAAGCTGTGAGATGAGCTGTGGAAGAGCATTTAATGCTACTAATAGGCTTTCAGTCCACACAACCAGACTAATCTAGGGCAAAACACCTGAAAGATGTATACAATGGATGCAGGTTGAGTGTCATCAATTTCTCTCCACAAGCCCTCCCCCTCTGAGCCACACTTGTTAGTGAGTGAGAAGACCCCAAGAGAGAGCCAGATGCCTCTGGAGGGGGAGCAGAAACACATGAGTAAAGACATGAAATGAGATGAAACACACAGGTGATGTCACACTCAGACTTATTTGCCCTGAAAACACTGTGTACTGCTTAAATTAATAGATATCTAATAGCATTGAATATTGAGGTTCCAGGATGTGCCTTGGACCACTAGTGCAGAATAGCTGTGGAAGGACACAGATGTGCCCAAACCACTCCCTGCTGAGGATGTGCAGGTTAACTCCTCTTAGGTGTGCTGTGGAAAATAAGCTCAGCCATTTGAAGGGTTTGGCCAGTCCTTACAAAATATTTTACAGGTATGTGTTAATATTTCTCACTAGTTTTTTTGTATGCTCAGCTCTCTGTCCTGGGAAGTCTGAGTTTATTAGACATCCGTTATAATTGATACATTGTTGAAGTAGGGGTGAATAGATGCATTAGACAGATGATCTTAATTGGCTTTCATCCAAAAGAATTCAAGTAAAAAGACAGCTGAATTTCATTCACATCTTCAATTAGTAAAACTTCCTTTCATTATTATAATGCCTGCTGAAACAGCAGCCACATCAGGGTGACAAATCCCGTTATCATGCTTTCTGCAATTGTCTTCCAAAAAGGCGTCTATTGAAAGCATTGTCTGAGCGTGTGTATAATGCTGACAATCAAGCTCCACTCAGAAAGCTGGGGGAGGGTGTCTGGCTGTGATCTATACAGAAATGCATTTCTTTCCCGTGCTGCTGGTTCCTCAGTGCTGTGTGCTTGCGCTGGGGCAATGCGCTCTGACAGGCAATGCGTGCTAACAAGATCAATCATTGAGCATTAGTGGAATTCTCATGCCTTCCACCTATTTTTCTTCCCTTTCTTTATTGAGCATGATCCTCTGCAGGTGTTATTTGTTTGTCAGGCTGTTACATAGCAAATGTGGAAATAATTTTTTTTTAGGGAGTAGATAACAGCTGAACTCATATTGCAGACAATGGTTTCACACTGAAGTACTAATCGACGAGAATGTGAAAATAATTCTTTAGGCATTAGAGGAAGAAATAAATGGCTTCTTGGAGCTGGGAAGCAAACAAAGGGGCATTAGGAGGCTGATTTTTTAAATCCTTTTGAGTGGCTAACCAGCCTACTGCACTTGTAATAGCATTCCAGATTTTTAGCTTAGCCAACTCACCTAACTTAACCAGACAAAATTACATTATTTATTTGTTCCATATGTGACACTGAAGAGAAACATGTGGATAACCAAAAAAATCAGTTTATCTGGGGTTGGTCTTATCCAGTTTCCTTTTGCTGAGTTATATGCCAAAAGCCAGATGTATTGCCTTAGGGTTGTTTTGCTTTTACTTATTTAATTATTTACTTATTGAATAGTTCCAACTTACATAATTTCCTGTATCATCTAACTTTTGATGTCCATGTTCTCTTATATCATCCCACCTGAAACTACACATATGGATCACAACTGTCACGTTAGAGGCTGATGTTCAGTTTTCCACATACGGAAGCTGGAATCCATTAATTTCAAGCATCCTAACAAGATATAGTTGGTCAATGCCAGAAATCCAGTTTACAGACTGAAAATTTGGCACTCTGAGGCTACAGGATTTCTGCAAATCACAGCCCTTTCGCAGATGAGGGGCATTTTCAAATTAATGTAACTGATACTTTATTCAGATTTTTTCGTTCTTTGTCTCACATGCCTGTAAAAGTCCAGAACAAGTGGGCCCTGCCAGGCTGGGAGAGTTCCTCACTCCTGGCCCTACCAGTTTAGTTTTCCACTTTTTCATCTGGCTGGCCATCTCTGAAGGATTAATTAAGTGTTAATTTAATGTCTGTCAGCATTTTGATTAAGTAAAACCAAGACAATTTTTCTCTTGGTCAGGTTTCTGGTAAGGAAGAAAACGTGTTTATTTTTTAATGATGTACTAGAGCTCCTGAAGTTGCTGTAAAGCATTCTTTATAAAGCGTGAAATGTGAAAAAAAAAACCAAAAGAATAAAACTAAACCTAAAACTAAAGCCGCTAAGGAATAATGATGAAAAGGGAAGAACGCAAATCATTTCTCATCCTTCCTACTGCAGAAGCATTTTATAGCTAATGCATTTAATGAGTCAACATTGACTTATATTGCCTGAAAGCTCACTGAATTATTGAGTATCTGTGGTATGGATTATATGGAAAAAATAGTTTGAAATGGCTTTTTCCTCTGTGAAAATTTAATTTTATTTATATTCAGCTGCAGTTATTTTCCGAGGTTGTTATTAGATGAGTTCATCTTTCCTGTATATTTTAAAGAGCTAATGCAATTTAGTAAAAAATAGACTTTTTACGAAGCTTTAGAAGCTCTGTGGTCTGAAAAACACCTGAGGAAAGCTTAACTGAAAGAAGGACAAAAAAATAAATCAACAACAACAGCATTTCTCTGAGACATATGTCTACTAATTTACCCCGAATAAAGCGTCTGTCATATACTGGGCTTTTTTTCAGATGGATAAATATTGACTTGGTTTGATTTTTTTTTGTGTCCTCTAAATAAATAATAACAATCTGAATATTTAATTTTTTCCCTTGGGTAATAGAAGGGCATGCTGCTGGTGAAGAGACATGAAGAGGGAACTGCTCCAGGCTCAGGTATAGTGCATTCTTCACTGTGGACCTGTTTATTACATTTTCAACTTCCAGTCTTGGGTGGTAGACTGATATGGCAGAGATTAGATAGGAGGTAGAAAGGAAAGCTGTCTTGTTAACCATTTCCCACACGATGACTTAACATTGATTTGTCACTGTTCTTTAGTGTCCTGCAAGCAGACAGTTTTCCAAAAGAAATGGTATTGTCAAGTCGTATGCAGAGCTTTCCAATGGCTCTGATTTGCAGACATTGCTCTGAAAACCTGGCCATGGATGACACACCAGCGGGAGCCATATTAGCAATATCATGCTTGTCAAACACAGCTTTGAGAAATATTATTTATAGGGCTGTCTGGTAAACAAACCCATTTTGTGAAAAATTTTCAATTTTCAGAATCTGATTTTTGGTCTCATCAGAATGAAAATGTGAGCTGTCAAAATTTTGGGGTTTTTGAGGAGGGAAATAAATATCTTGGGGACTAGCCAAGATTGCCAGGATGCATGGAAATGCCAGAGCTCAGTCTGTGTTTCTTCTGAGTCTGCAAAATGCTCTTGATTCGGCAAAAAATAAACATTTTCTCACGAAAAAGTAAATCATCAGTTGTTTTTCTACCACCCTCTGTGATTAGCCATCTAACTGGTTGTCCATCCAGTCTGATCAGGTAACCTCTGTATCGTGTGCTGTGGTTCTCCACAGTTCTTGCCTGGCTAGTTAAACCTTTCATCTTTGCTACTGCTAATCCACCTGGTGCTTCTTAAGTGAACAAGAGTTATTAAACAATATGATTTGCCACCACAGTAAAATATATTGCCTTTCTTTAACCATGCTGTCTTGCAGGGCTGTGTGTCCCAAGCTGCATGTGCCTCATGGTGGGCAAAGCAGAAGATTCTGGCTCTTGAGTGCAGCCCTCAAAAATCATAACACACATGTTAACATGACTCTCTGCAGAAAGACTTGGTTTCACTGGACCACAGCTTAAATTAATGAACTTTGGCCAGAAAATCTCTATGCATCTGATTACTTGGTCTCTCCATCTTTCAAACCATGCTCTTGTCCTCTGCAATAAGATTCTGAAAAGAAACACTCATTTGTTTAGCTTTCATATTCTTAACTCAGTGAAGCTGCTCTCATCTATCAAACTAGTCCGGTGCACTTTGCAGAATAAAGGCCTTATGCTGTAAATTCTTCTCTAAAACATCTTCCCATTTGGCCAGTGATTACATATTGTAGAGATAATTCCCACTCTGAGAGTATGACATAGTGGAGCCTTAATTCCTCTGGTCATTACCACAGTGCAAATAACTGGCCAGCGGCAGTGAAGACCCTGAGTTGCTGCTGGCATAATGGCAAATTCGTGTGCATAAGAAGTGATGAGAGAAAGGGCGCAGTCTCAGCATAAGGGAAATATTAAAAAAAGCAAACTTTCATTAGCAGGAATTAATTTGCACGGTCTTGCCAGGCCTACTGCACATGCTTAGGAGTTGTGTAAATAAATATCGCTGTCCTTCTGCTGTAGCTGCGAAGCTTGATATAATTCAGGGATGAGCCTGTGGCTATGGGAACCACTGGGAAGAGATCCCACGTGCTCCACTCTCCAGCTTGTGCTCTGAGCACCACAGCATGCTGCTTCCCAATAAAGCATGAAATGGGACTGTCAGACAGCCTGGCGTGGCAGTGTATGAAAGGGGATATCCTAGCTTGGGGCACAGTAACCAGCCAGCACATATGATAGAACAAACCTCCAGAAACGAAGATAAGTGCATACCAAGAAGGTGGCTGTATCCTGTGTGCCACACTCAGCATCACAGAATCATAGGATGGTTTGGGTTGGTAGGCAGACCTTAGAGGTCATGTAGATTCCAAACTAGGGGCAGGGCCACCCTCCAGTAGACCAGGTTGCTCAAAGCCCCATCCAACCTGGTCTTGCACATTTTAGAATACCTTCTCTGAGGAAGGGTTAAAATTTAATCCTTCAACAAAATGCTCTCTTTATAGGCAGTAGAAGGAGCTTGCACAAAAGCCTGTGAAGGGAACACACGCTGCATTTTATTTCCACAAGGCCCCCATGAAGGCGTAGGCGTGTACCAACTCCCAGGCTCTCTGCACCTTTTGGAGTGGTGGTCAGACTAAAGGCTTGAGTAAGGCCACCACGAGGTGCTATCTGTGCAGACACCCCTCAAGGCCTAATGGGATCTTTGGTCTGAAGGCCTTAATGTGGTAAAGCACCTAAAATGTTTCACAGTTAAAGGTCTAAACTAGAAATGGAAAGCCTCTCTCCAAAGGAATACTGTACTTCTGGGACAATGTTCACTGGTTTAGCTGGTGTTCTTTGCTTTAGGCTGTGACCGCACATAATAATGTCTCACCTCACTCTCTCTGTGGCTGAACTTTAAATGGACAGAGGCATTATATACACGACACAATAAACATGCTCCTATACCAAAACCACACACTGAAGGAGGCTCTGAGTCATTCTGAGGTCTCCTAAAATTGCACAGTGAACAAAATCTGACCTGTAATTTTACAATATATTTGTGCAATATTGCTGGTTTAGGAGAAATACAGTTAAAATACTTCCATACAAATAATCCCCATTTGAGAATTTATCTATTTTTTTTTAAATTAAAACACTGCTTCACACATGAGTAGAGCAGTCCTGTTGGATATTATGTTACCTCATCAGGACTCACTTTTGGGCTGCCACTACTGTGTTGCTTTCTTTTCTCCTTTCCATGAACCAGAATAAAAATCTTGGTGGAAGAGCAAAGTTTGCTGCTCTGAGCCAGCCCTTGGTGCTCCCAAACAGCATCAGCTTGGGAACAGCCTCGCACCGACCCACCAAGCTGAAACACCAGTTTGAGAGAGAGGGAGGAATTATTAGTACAAATCCATCTGGATCATTGAAAGTGTCCGAATGTCTCTTGTTTTTAAGACTATCCTGGATTGTAATTTAAGATAGGCAATCATTTCTAAATTCTGTCTAAACATGTATTTGATTTTCTAAAATCTTTATATTTTTGTTCGATTTTTTAAATGATTGTTTCCCTTCATCTTAGTTTGTTACTATACTTCATTTCTTTCAAGAATAAAACACCAAACTAATTTCAGTACTTTAGAAACACACAAAGGGATGGTCTTTGATACAGCAGAAAATATGAACATTAATTCAATGTAAACCGCACTGCTCAAAAACTCGTTGTGTCTAGGATGGATAAAAATCCACATTTCAAGCATAAATGACAACAGCAGCCCCTTTTACATCCATACAATACGAGACCTATAATATTACCAATAAAAATAGTAGTTGTTGTTAACAGGCACTATGGTCCACCATCTGGCAAGACACTTCTAAGCCTTGCTACACTCCTAAGATGGTTGCAGTGGTGCCAGTTCACGAAGACAGCAGGAATGACAAGCTATTAGTGAGAAGTGGATCCAGTTGATACTCTATATTAATCGATGTATTAAATGCTGGAGTCATACTGAGCGAAGATAGGTTGCATTGGTGCTTTTGCCTTGGTTTTGTTGTTATCAGGATTCATTTAGGCTAATGTTAAACCGTCTGCATTGCCCCTGGTTTGCTTATAGACAGTTGATGACTTACTAAAGCATATTTGGTTGTGACATTCTTTTCTAAAGAGCACAATGATGCTCTTTTATTAGAATAACCACTCAAACTGTGTCCACGGTCTAAAAGCAATTTATACAAATCGTAATCACTTGAGAATTTTATTCTGAAATTAAGGCTTTAAGAGTTTTGATTAATTCACTAATTTGAAGATTTCTACTTTAAATACTTGAACAGTGTGCATTAGCACTTTGTCATCCATGGTATATAGAGCATGTGACACTCATGATATCTCAAAACTGAAGTTAATCCACAGTTTAAGCTAACACCAAGCAGGAGCAATGGTGATGGAAATTACCTGAGGTCCCACAACATTTAAAGATGATTCATAGTCTAGGGTCCCATGAAGGAGCTGTGAAACGTCACAGTCACCGACTTCAGTGCCATCCAAAAAGTAACTAAGTACACCAGAAATTTACTCTGATTAAACAAACATTAACTTTACTGTGCATTATAGGTCCTACACACATCTAAAATACGTCACATCCTTCTGTTTCATGTTCTCCTTCGACCAGTACCACTTAGCCAAATGTTGTGGAAGCTGTTTGGTATCACTCTGTGCCTCCTGTTTCTCCCTCGTCAGAGGCAGGTATCCTTTTGACATCAGTTTCCCAAGTTCAGGGCATGTGATGTGAAATGCTGAGGTGTATCATAGCCTGACTGAGGTTTATTATCTGCAATTATCCCAATGGCTGTGAGCATTCCTCACATGGATACTGACCTGCAGCACAGAGAATGCAGTGGAAAGGCCTATAAGGATATCTCATTATTGCTCCATCTGTAGCATCCAGTCCTCCTGGCTAAAAGAGAACTCTGTGGGAGAAAGCTCTCAAACACTACAGTTGATCTAGTGGTGCTTTTTCCGATATGAGGGTACCATGGATGCCACATGAATAGCAGCCACATAACACTCATGGCTGACTTGCTGTTAAAGATGAGTTTTGTGGCCAACAGATCAGAACTGTGATGCTTCCTTCCACTTTTCTGCTATGGGTTTCCCCACATGTGCATCTCAGGGTTTGTGTTTTGCCTGTCAGAGCACATCCCCATTTGTCACTTGGATGGAAAAGGGCCAGGGGTAGAGCTAAACCTCTGCCTCTACAAACTATGATTTCGAGAGATACATTTGAAGTAACACGAAGACCTCCGAAAGCAACCAAGAACTGAGGAAATAAAAGCTGTACGGCAGTAGTCGTAAAAGACAACATATGTGGTTTAACTGAATTTGTCTGGAGTCCAATTAAGCAATAAGACACGATAGGGTGTGTCGTATTCCTGGGCCATTAATGCAAGTCTCTGGGGCACTGTGAGGCACACGGCCAAAGTGCAAAGTGCATTAACGGCCCGGTAATACATGCTTTGTCATGTCCCATTGTTTTCAGGGGATAATGTTTGTCTTTTGAAATGAAAGAACAAGAAAAGCTCCTTGAAAACTTTGGAAACCAAAGTCAAATTCTCATGTGAGAGTTTAGCAGAATGGAAGACATACGTTTGGAGATGTGGGACGGAAGATTGTTGGCTGCCTGGAGCTTCTTGTTAGACTTCAGACATCTCACTGATGGCCAGGTAGGGATCATTTTCCTAACTTCTGACTGAGTTCACCTGGCTTTTGGGTTTAAAAGCCCCCATTTGAGGTGGAAAATCAAAGGCAATGTGGAATGCTGAAAAATTTATAGTACTGAAAAAAATAGGTGGAAATATGTGAAAGACCATTTAAAAAAAATAAAGTTTCTTAATTCACCAGATCCAGACAACATAGTAGTATGTGTTTTCAATTTTCTGGCCAAGAAAGTCAAGATATTTTCTGTCATTTTTTGTATGCAATACTGGAAAGATTGTTGAGGACTCCTGGAAACCTCATCTTAGAGCAATAGTGAAGTAATCTGGTTAGAGTGACATTAAAACTCAGGCAAACTAATGGACCAGCAAATGAGGGGTTCAATCAATACAGATTTAAATGCTGATAATAAATAATTATGTCAATCAATGTGGTTTCATGGAAAATACATCTTGTCAAATTCATTTAATCATATTTTTTATGAAATTACTATATACATTGGTAAAAGTGCCTGCAATGACTTACTACATTTAGACTGAATCATTTCACCTTAGTACCCCCAGAATATACTGATTAAAAATTAGCATCATGCAACATCAGTATTTCAAATATGAAATGGATCCAAAACTGACCATATGACAGCATCAGAAAAAAGCCATTAATGGGATTTTTTATCCAATCTAGAGGACCTGCAGTGGCATCCCAAAGATGGTGAGTGTGATGATGTGGTTCAATATTTTTATAAGCAAGTTGCGGGAAAAAATGGAAAATTTTAGAAAGGTAAATAAATACCACTGAGGAGAATTAATAAACAAACTATAGAACAAAACAATATAGAGCCCTTAGTTAAAGTGAAATCAATTGAACATTATGTGCCTTAATAATGACGGAGACTCCTAAAACTTCCAGAGAATGCCTCGAATGCCTGCACTCAATCTTCCAGGTACGCACAGAAATGTCTAAGCTAAGTGCCAAGTGGAGAGACAAAACAGAGAAATATCTAAGGCCCCAAGGCAGTCTAATTTGTTTGCTTGTCCCTGGAGCCTATGACAAACTTGAGCTTCCTTCTGACTGCCCACTAAAGGTAGTTTCCTATTTGCAAGCATGTCCAATGATACCTGCAAACAAGGGTGGATGCTTGCAGCTCCTGATACTCTATGTGCACCTTTCTACAGAAAAACACCTATTTTTCACATAGTGACTTTATATAAAACAACTTTCATTTTCACAACTGTTGTGGGCTGGTTTTGAACCATATTATTAACTTCGGTACTTTTTTTTTTCCAGTACTGGCAAAGCAGATACAGCAGGTACTTTTGTGCTGAGAGCAAAAGAGTAAAATGCAACCAAAGCAAGGTCACTTCTTCCACTGCAAAGCCTTGACACTCTTCTTTATTCTGTGAAAATCATGAATGGGTGCCTCGTATGCTATATCATCAAGTGACGGGTTTTGAGTGAAGTCCTACACCCACATTATAACATTGCTCTGGCTGGGCTCTCAAAGTCACATCTAAGTCTGGAGAGGTGGCAGGATTTGGACTGACGCACTCAACAGCCTCAAAACAATTAAATACTAAATCTTCATTATTTCCAGCCTTATGAAAAAAATAAGGATGTCTATTGAATTCAATCTCCAGTGTCTTCCTCCCCTACTCTAATCAATGTCAACACATTTTTGACTAAAGGTTGTGTCTCTTCATCACCTACTATAACCTGAAGGCACAGAGGGGTCAGTTGAGTGACCTGCCAGAGCCCAGTATCCTGCAACACTAGGACCAGATGAAATGTGGATAGTGGCTCTCCTGCATCCTGGAATCTGATGCCAGCTGACTTTACCTCATGCAGGACATACAATTCTTCAAAAGCCCTTTGATTTGGTATTGCTTTTGGTTTAAGAGGAGCACAACAGTTAGGTTCTGATTTCAGGCATAGAAGAGTTTTTCTTAGATTACTGATATCTAGCTGTAAGGAAATCAATAAAAAGAAATAGTACTTACAGTCACATTTAGAGAAACATTCTCACAAGATGTATCTTTCTTTGGTTTTGGCTGTTAAAAGCATTTCATCAGCAGCTCCCTTCTCCATTCCCAAAAAGCCTTGGTTACTCTGGATTGCTGCTTTCTAAGGTCTAATTGCTGTCTCTCATTTTCACTGCAAGGTTTCACTCTCTACAAATGAAATCTGGTGAGTAGATTATGACTGAGAAGCAAACATCATTAAGGACATAGAAATATTAAAAATCATCCTGTACAAATTAGAAATGCTGACATAAATTACTGGAATCATTTTTGGCATGGAAAATGAAAGATAATATGTACATGGGAAATGGAAATTACTTTCACCTGTAAAACAGAGGGACTGTGAAAAAAGAAGGAAACTGGAGTATAACAGGGCAGAGGTCTTTCCCAGTAGTGAAGTGCTTACCAGCCATAATGTGTGTGCACAGTGCTGAACACAAATGCACCAGCTTTCCACCAGCACTGGTTCAGCTCTCTGCTTCTGGCTTTGGCTTTCACACCTGGAAAAATCCAAGGGCTGTCTTCAAAGACCTCAACATTATTTTGAGAATTTGTCGCTGAAACACGGGTTTGCCTTTTCTACTCTCTCAAGGAATAAAACAGATGGAAGAACGGAAGAGAAATATCAATACCTCACCACGTACTTACAGTATTAAATAGGTATATTCATCTGTATATAAATAGACACACATGCACATAAAAACATAGGCAACCTTACTATGAGAAGAACTGCCTAAGCCTGTTAGCATACACCCACAGCCACATGTGTGTGTGAACAGGCACACAATATATAACTTTGGTTATGTAGTTGAAATCACTACATGAAAATATTCAATTCAGAACGGTTTCCATGGGAATATCGGGGCTTGCACATCATTGTGTAGAAACATCTGTCCTGATTTGGGATTTCACCAATGTACCTTAGCTTTACTTGCTTAATGTTGGTTGAGATTTTACAGTCAAAAGCCCTCAGGCAAATTAAACTAGCCATGTACACCCTCAGGGAAATGAGACTTTAGTTACATGCCTGATACCAATTGATGCCAACTAGAAGAAATTTATGATATTAATGAATGTCTATAATTAAAGAACTGTTAATTAAAGTGAGTCAACCAGTCTATTGGAAATCTCATACTATTTTTTGAACCTGACTTTCTAATGTAATTGTATTTTAAGATGACTGAGAATCACTTAGCAATTACTTAGTGCATTTTGCAAGAACTGAGCAGAGTTCTAGCCATCCTGTTCATTGATTTTGACAGTAGAATAGCAATTCTAATCCCAAGCAGAGTTGAAAAATTTCTCTCTCAAAAACTCAGCTAAGATTTTCACTTAGGTCCGTATCCTAAAATCTGCACATGATAATGCATTTGCAGGATAAGGAGTATTTGTATTGCACGCATTTCCCTTCAGTTCCAGTTTTGAAGGGTTTTCTAAATGCAGTTACTGTTTTAAATACCTCCTTAGGAAATAAGATATCCATTATCTTATAACACAATCCCATTAAGGACAAGTAAGTGCTGTGAAGGCGTGAGCTGCTTGCATAAATTGCTGAGATGCACTGCCAGCTCTATCCCATGCTCACGGCATCGAAGGCCAGTGATAAGGGCCATCAGCAGCACTGCCAGTTCTTACTGTGAGCTCTGCACTTTTATGATGTACCAAGAGCTCCCATTTGCTGGAATCAGGTGACTTTTTAATGTTAAAATCTCTGATTCTAACTAAAAGAGTATTTCTAGATCATACAGTGGTAAAAAGACTGGAAAGAGCTCCCAAGAGCAGCTTCAAAGTCATCAAAAACCTGAAATAAAATAGGGAAACCCCATTCAAATTAAGTTCCTCATGTACAAAGGCTAGCACTGGCTAGTACAGTTCGCTTGCCTAAAGTCACAGGCTAACAAAACTTAGACTCTGCTGCAGCTTAGCAAAGGGTAGATCAGCACTCTGAGTACAAAGCTAAGTAAGTTAGTAGCCCTACTAGTTTACTGCTCTTGAGTGAAAATGTTTTATGTTGTTTTGGTGCTTTCTTTAGGCAGAGGAATCTTGCCTGGTATTTTCTGCTTTTTAAATATCATCTTAAAATGTAGGACTACATCTGGCACCAAATTAATACACACATTATAGGCAGGTGCCAGCCCACCTTATCACTCTGCAGCTAAATATGGACTTTTTGGGGGTTTTTCTGTACTGCTTGGTTCACTGGACACATCTGAGATACTCTGACACCAGCAGAAAAAATTAACCACAGTTCTACCAGGCCTGCTCAGGTGAACTCAGAAATCTTTACCTGGACTCAGTGAAAGGTTTGCAGTCTTTCAAGCTGAAGTCAGCTACAAAGAGGGGCTTGGCAAAGGAACAGAAGGTGCATATAAGTCTGGAAGTGTAATTTTGAGCTGCACTTTAAGCTTTCAGAATAAAGTATGAAGAGAAATCTCCTCTGCCCATCTCTAATGATAATCAAGATAATGAATTCTGCAATAGCTGCAATTTTAAGACTTAGTTAAGCAATTCTCAAGTAACCTACACGAATTTAACACACAAAAATAATTAAACATGCTATGGAACAGATGCTGCACAAACAACGGCAATCAAATGATTCACACTTAGCAGACCTTACCTAGCAGTTAGTTTACAGCATCTCTGTGTCTGAAAGAGAAAGGCAGACATAATGCACATAATTTCAAACACAGCACACCTGACTCGCACCATTTAGGAAAAATCAATAATTTTAATCCATTTTCATTTAGTTTGATCCTTTCATTCATGATAGGTCTTACTTTTCTATACGCATATATCAAAACCCGTTCTCAAAATTATTATTTTGTATTGCATCTCAGCAGCACACTGGTACAAAAAAAATTCCAAATCTAGACAATTCAGTCAGGCTTAGGTGCACTTGTATGTGGGAAAGACATAACCATGTGCCCATCGAAAGCTCTCATGATTATTCATTCAGATTCATCAACTGTAAGCCAAAAGAGCAATCTGGTGATTTTATATATATATTCATGTAGACTCTTCATGGATCATGTAGCAAATATACAGATAGATGTAAAAAAATTTTCATATGCTTGTGCATTGTGGACATTGGCTTTCTACCAAGGTATGTCATGAAGGTATGTTCATTTTATGTACTGGTTACCTTTCAGGTACTGCAGTGATAGTAAATAAGTATTTATAATAATAATTAGACAAAATTTGAGCTATTTAATCCATTTTCTACCTTGCCAAGGTGAAGGTTGCATGAGCCAAAAAGAAGCCAATGAACTGCCCTAATAATTAGGTGGAACTGTTAATAAAAGAAAGAGAAAGCTCAAAGAACAACAAAAGGGAGCTGATTTACATGAAACTTTCAGATTGACTTCATGTGCACAGCTCCCGAGGAAGTTTCAGGGCCAAATTCAGCAGTGACACAAGTGATGGTGTAAGTTAGATATGTGTCAATCACAAAAAGAGTGTCAACCGGGAGAACTGGCAACATACTTTAGTAGCACTTTCATGGGGTGATTTGATGATGGATGGTTGTGTGATCTAAACCGTAATTTATGCACTGTGGCAACTGAAGTGGAGGTTGGCAGCACAGAGAGTAGATGACAAGGGTGAAAAAATAAAACAGGCTTTCACCTTTAGTCACAATATCTCCATCCTTCCAAAAAAACACACTGAGGATATTGCAGCCTGCATTTATCAGGGCTGAACATAACCATCACTGAGTCATTCACAGGTGCCAATGACAAGTATTTTGCTGATGTACTCAATGATCTTTGACACTTACTTCCTTTTCCTGATTGATTTCACCTGAATTGGCTCAACTGCATTTCAACGGGGGTAGGAATCTACACTTGAAATTCAACAATTTAACTAAAATGCTATTATTCTCTCCTTTCCCATGTTTTGACTTCTCTACTAACACTGTGCCTGACTGACTATATGGCACCACTTCAGGCCATCTCTCGAGGACATATTAAAGATCACAACAACACAGACAGCAGCAGCTCTTTTGTTCTGCAAGGCTCTTACTGTGAGAGGAATGGCTCTGACACAGCCTTATGCCAACCTGTTTTAGTTGACACAGGAAGAGATGTATAAGCCAGATCTGTCAGAGTTGAAGAGACAGAGAGCCACTAGTAATTCTCACCATTAGTGATTCCTCGTTGAATTGCCAAAATTCTCCAGTAAAGCTGCTTTTTGGGCAGAAAATTGATTTTTTCACAGAAATCAATATTTTTGTTAAAGGCATATCTGGAGCTTTTTTGCCCCTGGTTATTTGAAGTTTTCATTGAAACACTGTATACTTCAATTTCCAAGGGTTTTTGTTGCCTTTTTTTTTTTTTTTTTTTTTTTTTTTTTTTTTTAATCTTAGGCACAATATAAATCAGAATCAAAGCAGTTTTAATACAGAAGTGCTGCTGTGATACCTGATTCCTGGTCAGACACACTTCATGACCTTATTGACCCGCACGGGCTGACTTCCCTAACAAGATCAGGCTTTCCGTGATGCACCGCAGTCAGAGCCGTCCCCAGGCAGTTCTGCCCTGGCTCAGGACAAAGAGAAGCTATGGTGCATCGTGTGGCCTGCTCAGAAAGTCAAGACCCCAAAATAGATGAAGGACTGGGTTATAAACATAGCACAGGACACTGGGATATTTCTGAGATTTGAAATTGCATCATTAAGCTTTCCGCTGAAGAATTTTCCTCTGCAAAAGCCTCTCCATTTTTTAACCATCCCTAAGCCTTCATTTTTGACACTGGTTTTCCTGCATTTTCTCCTCTGTGGTCCTCACTCATAAGCTGGAAAACCTGAGCAGGGATTCGGGAGGATGGAGCAATTGTGACAGGGGAAGGAGGATTTGTCTTTTGTTTTCTGTGGGCAAGAACAAAAGGCACAGCATTTTCTGCTTTGCACTATGTGTTTCAGCTGACTGTATATGATAGGTGTGCTAACGTTTTGGGTTTTCATCATTTTAGTGCTGCGGTTTTAATTTCCAGAAAAGGGTGCCCAGGCTATCAGACTGAAGTTTTTTTTTATGTTGTATTTAAATCCATAATAATTAACATTTGAACATTAAAGTTGCTGCTAAATTGAGCCGTAACTTAGAAGAGATGTTTCTTAAATCAGTCTTTTGCAATGCACAAGTGTACAAGAAACAGTTTGCTCTCACTACGACTCTTGCAAATTCTGATAAGTCATTTAATGAACACACAAAATGTGTGATAAGAAAATAAAGAGTAAAATTTAATAAAATTAGTCAAGAGCTATCTGACAACATAGCAGTGATGGAGGGATTTTAACACATTTTAAAGCTTTTTTTTAACATTTTGAAAAGCATTTTTAAAAACATTTTTAGTGCTGTAATAACATGCAATTTTCCTTATATACAACAATTTAGTTTTATTAAAATTGGATATGCACATATATAAACTATCTTTTATCTGCAGATGGGAGATAGTCAGCATGTTCTATCACCCGTTTACAGAGAGCTAATCAGCAGCAACATCCGAGGTGAAGGAGGATGATTATTAAGTGCCATCCAGTAACGGCCTGTAAGGCTTCAGGATAATGAGCAAAGGCTTTAGCTGTCCTCACTGACTTTGGGTAACCAAGTGACAGCCCAAAAGCGATGCTGCATGAACCTGCCAGACCAGAGACACTCACAATGTCCGGATAGAAGATCCTGCCCTTTTTGTTTGGAGTATTTAATATGCAAAATTCCTTCAAACCATCATTCTGAATTTTCATCTATGACATACGTTCAGCAAATAGAAAAAATTAAAAAGTAATGAGGAGAGTTCCCAACTGCTTTGAGAAGATTCCACATATGTGCTAATTAGCGATTCTGTCTGAAAATATTCCCTGAAAGCTGTATGGGTAGTGCAGCCTGGGATAAATAATGCAAATGCCCCATGGCACTGTCACAAACACCACAATCAGTGCTGTTTGCGATTTCAGTGAGACTCTCCAAGTTCTGCACCTGAGACTAAAATATTAATGAAGTAAAACTGTAGTAAACAAACCTCCAGTCCCATTCCCCCACCCACAGTCGACACACAAGCTCACACACCCTTCACCCACTGGCTTTCTGGCACAGGATAAAAAGTATTCTAGGAAGATGAGTGTTGACTGGTGTGTCTCCTTTGTACATAACTCTGCTCCTTCCCCCAGTTGCTACACCAAGCATCTCTTCATCGCTGGACTAGTGCTTACATATATCTTTGATGCCAGAAATGGAAGGAGCAGTGCTTCACATTGATAATAACACCAGCAGGTTCTCTGCAACCTGGACTCACCCACCAGCAGGGATGAAGGGAAAACCTAACAAACCAGTGGTTGCCTACATTTCCCATTCCCTCACAATAAAGTTGCATCTCTCTGCTGTACAACCAGAGCTGGCAGAAAGTTCCTACTGCAGGCAGCAGGTAAAACCCAGATACACCAACTGTAAGGTCTGCTCTGCCTTGATATCTGAGCTAGGGGGTAATGTGATGTCCCAGGAGATCCCAGGCCCAGCTCTGAGTGTCCATAATGCCACGGCACAGGTTAAGGCTGCCCACAAAGGCCATCTTGCAACACAAAAAGACGTGCCAAGGTACAGCTCCCTGGTCGCGTGACAGGCAGTACAAATACAAAGATACATCTGCCACGCTCTCGCCTTGGATAAGCAAATCTTCAGGTGTGAGGGATGCTTTAAAATACCCTCATTTACTACGAAATGCAAACCCATCCTGGAAAGTGGAACTGGTCTCTAGAAAAACTAATTCTGCTGACTTTCAGTCCAAATCAGAAAAAAAAAAGGTGCCTAAGCAGTATTATCTAGCTATCTAGCTGCATAGGAGGCTGCCACTGACTTCTGAAGGAGGTTAAGTCTTTAATCTACTTAGATGCTTTGGAAAATATCTCTCAGTTAAGGGCCTAAGCCACTTCTGAAATAGGAGCTAAGGTTTCAAAGTTGCAGAGAGGTATTAAGAACCTCATGTGGCACTATTCTGGCCACACAGGTGCATCTCTAGAGTTAAATTTTTCTCTCCTACAAATTCAATTTCTGTGTTAACTGCATTGCAGCTATTTCAGGTGCATAGACAGAGTGAAATGCAGAGCAGATTTCAGCCCCTACTGACTGTTCACAAACTGTGGCCGAGGTTACAAATACCCATTAACCACTCCACTCATATTTTAGTATATGGTTTCATACTGCAAATCATTCCTTCTGAGATTATGGCGACTGAACATTCCTGAAGTCCTTCTATGAAATCACAGGCCTTCTGTTTTAGTTCCATGTTACAATACCTGCCCACACAATTCAGCATCAGAAACTAGTCTATAAATGTCAGTCCATGAACAGCACCTAGTAAAGTCAGTGGAAACAAAACCCAACTCTTCTTAGTTTGATAAATGCAGGATCAATAGCACCATTAAGTGAGTCTCTAGATGTGCAGAAATCTAGTCAGAAGTTGAAGATTTGAGACACAGCTCTCATCTATCCCAGAATACACTCATACCTCAGACTTTGTATTGCCATAAAGTCTGTAACCTTTGGTCTGCAGAGAATCTGTGTATGTTTGCCCATGTATGCCCAAACTCCTTCCTCACCACCTGCCCTCAAGAAGTGGCTATCAGGAGCTTGAGGATCCTGGGACATGCAACAGATAAAAACAACACCAAATTCACTTGATGATGCTAATTTACTCCATAAATCAGGAAGAATAATCCAAAGATAGTCTTGTCTACCCCAGGAGCATTAGTGCCCGAGTTATTGCTTATCTTCCAGTAACTATTTTAGGAACACTTGAAATTCCCCTCAAAACCTAAAGTGTGGCCTAGACTACCCCACCATGATGACAAATGAAAGTTTACAGTGGCTTGAGATGTGCTAATGAAGCCTGTGTTCAGCAGACTGTTCTCACCCGGCATCAGCCTTCCTGCCATTGCCTCAGTGTCTGCTTTTCCCTCTCCCTCAAGCATCTCCTGGATGCCTCCCAGCCCAAACCATGACTGCAAAATATCCCTGTTGTATAGCTGGCTTCTTAACCTCATTTAAATTCTTCCTTCAAGCTACCTCCACCACGATGCCCTCAAATTGCCACCATCTTTTAATGAGAAGGATGCTATGCATACCCATTTTATCGTTATTGTATTCTCTCAGCCCAGCTGCCTTCCACCCTGTAGCTCCTGCCTGTTATGCAGATTGCGAGCTCTCTGGGGTGCCAACTGCTCTCTTCCTTGCATGTCTTCACAGTATGTACCACGGAGGAGCCCTGATCCTGGACTGGGGTCCCATCACGCAAACAACTAGATAAAAGAATAATTTGTTAGCCTGGATTGCAAATCTTCTTTTGCAAGAAAAAATAAAGCAATTTCCCCAGGCTGTCAGAGGCACTTTCATGTGTCAGTATCGCAGCTCTCTTCTGGCAATGACAATGGTGCATCCAATTTCCCGGCGCAAGGGGGAATGTTTGCTGAGCTGATGTGAGCTCTGCGTGTTGCTGCTCTACATCTAGCTGTGCCACAGAGAACCAAACATCTTGTAGGGAAGGGACCTGCTGTTGGGAAGGCAGCTTTCTGTGGGATGTTATTTTTAGTGTGGGGTGAACTCAGGGGGCGGCCTTTGATGGGATTTTTCCTGTGTATGATCCTCTCAAGGAATGTGATATTTGGCTTGTGTTTTGATTTTGTACCTCATAATGGTGAAGGGAGAGGCTGTGCAAAGTTTGTTTGCCCATATTTATTATTAATTACAAATCTGCACTCTGGGTCGCAGATACTGAAGTGAAATCAACACTGCAGGTTTGTATCTACATTCAAAATTCATACAAAGAATATTTTATTATCAATAGGTATGCTATCTGTCTTCTACCTGTCTAGAGCAGTCTCAAAAATATTCCAACTTCTATACCTTTTTTTCAGCTCAATTCTTGGGTAATTGGATCCAACTATTAGCAGCCAGGTACCAAAGTTTTTGTCCCATAAGGATTTCCTTTCTTGCTCCCAAAAAGGTCAGCTCAGCCAGGAAGAAGCATTGATCTATACTGTCAGCACCTCACATCAGTAGTTTCAAATACTCCAGGGTCTGACCATAAATACATTTTCAAGCAGGACATAGCCAATGGCATCTCCCACTTCTCCAGAAAAATATAACTGTTTTCACTCAGCAAACATTGCACAAAGATGTTCTTATCTATTGCCAGTCACATCTACATAATGTTTTACAAATAATTCATACTCCAAGTAAGGTTTCACTTGACATGCTCTGTACTCAACTTCATCATTTTTAATTGAAAATGTGAATCTCAAGCATCCACAGCTTCAGTGTAAAATCCTGTTTCTCTCACTTGTATAATGCTTTGTAGAGTGTGCTTTCCCACTTGTGACCAAGCATCCAAACCTCTAAGTAACAGTTGTTATTTTGCCTTCTACAGTAAGGTACTTCAAACAGAAAAAAAGGACTGACATTTTCTAAATGTTTAAGAACCTGGCATTATCATGAACCCATTCCAGCAATCTAGCTAAATTTCTCAGTAAAACCACAGTTAAACAAGTAATTAATTTAGCTTTGTAAAACAAAAAGTAATATGTAGTGTACAGGGGAAAGAAAAGTTTGGTCAGCTCCAAAAATTGAAAGGAAAATGGAAGTGGTTTAGACTCATCATCTCCAGTATTCCTTCACTGAGACTCTCTGCGGCTGACCTCTGTCAGGCAGGTAATTCCGTCTGCCTCAATATTTTGTCCCAGCTTTACATGTAAAAACCTTCCCAGTCAAGTATGGGACAGTTGCCCCACCAAATTTAAATTTTTAGGTCATTTTCCAGCTATTAACTAAGACATGGTCAATAATTGCTCATTTTAAAAACAAATTTATTAGAGATATTTGAGTCTTTGTTATTGTATAATCCATCAACTCTGCCTATAATATTTCCTTAGTCTCTAATTCGAATGATAACGTAAATAATGCCTTCTGTAGATGTCTGTATATGTTCTTCTTTTTTATATAGAGGGGCCCACAGTTTACATTACAGTTTTTCTAGTCCACAATGACCTTCCTTGAGCAAAATTTCATTTCATTATTCACACAATGCTTTAACTCTGTGCTTGAGTTTCAAGTGCTAGTGCTCCACTCCATTGGTTCTTCCCTACTTGCTGGTGCCTTAATGATCATTGGACCCTTTAAACTGATGAAGCCATACAGAAATTAGACTGCAGTTTTCTTAATTCAATTTAAATTTTCAATTTTTGAGTTTTCAGTTTATTTTGAAAGAATGACAAATGGATCAGTCATTAACTTAAAACCTGCCCAATATTTAAGACATATCTGCACACCGTGCTCAAGGCAGGCAGCGCGACCTGTTGCAAGGGGATTTGCAGCTGACTAAAAAATGGTGCAGACCATTTTGCTCTGGCTTCACCCCACTTCACACGATGACATACTGCAGGTCCCAGAGTCTTCAGTCCCCTTCAGTTTGAGTGAATCATCACTGAGGGCTCATTAGTGTAATTTTGTATGCCAAACATTGCAGAAGCAGTGCAGACCTCTCCACCATTTGCCCAGAACTCTCACCAGTTTAAGTCTGATTGAAAATTAGGCTAAAATCCGAAGAGAACAACCCATGCTGGACGTGGCGTAGAAAGTAGAAATGTGACCTTGAAGATGGTGGTTTCAAAAGAGGGCATAAAGTGAAACTAAATGGGCCAGGTGCCACTCTGTCTTCCCACGTCATGTGCTTGTCACCTTGGCAGTGATGTGGTCATGAGTGACCCCTTGAACAAGCCTTGTGTTCTTACTGCAGGAGCGAGAAATTGGGAACAGACCTGATTATTGCCTAAAGAGGTGCCAGGGCTGCTCTTGTCTCCGTGACCAGGGAGAAGTCACTCTGTAAAGGCCTTGTCCTTCCTCCTCTGCCGCCTCAGCTGCAATGTCCCTTTGCCTGGGACAATTCTGTTTGACAGACCTCGTCCCCTTGCTCAGCCCTGCCACTCGCTGCTGGGAACAGGGAATGAACAAATGACTGTCGGAGAGCACCGCAGGAACAGCAAACTCCCTGGGGGAGCGCCCGGAGTTTGGGGGGAGCCCTTGTCTGGGTAAAAAAAAAAGCCGAGGGAGAGACCATTTCTCAGGGCTGCAATTACTCACAGGAGGTGCTGAAATGAGATGATGAATGTTAGTGCTGGACTAGCTGGGAAATGGCAACCTCTCGCTGTAAATGTGGGTCTATTAGAGAGGGAAGTCACCCTTTGGGGACTGCGGCAGGGGAGGCGGGGAAGAAAGGGAGCTGAACTTTCAAAGCGGGAGGTTGAGCTGCGGCCTGTATTTTCTTCTCTACCCACACTGCAATGCTTATTTGCTGCTGGGGCTTATTAATTTTTCACTTATGCCACGCTAAAAATAGTTAATTATTGAAAATGCATATCTGTCTGATGGTGAAAGGCTGTCTCTTCCGAACAGGTGACTGGTTCAGATAACCCCAGAAGGCACTTCTGGGTCTTCTAGGCCCTTGATCAAAATTTCTTTTTTAATTTGAAAAGAAGAGAGGTGATTAAAACTGAAAATGATGGTAAGTCTAATGAAAGCTTCCTCGCTCCTTCCCCAAGAGCTGGTGTAATGGGCTGAGATTTCTTTCTTTTCTTTTTTTTTCCTTTTCTTTTTCTTCCTTTCTTTCTTTCTTTATTTCTTTATTTCCATCTCTGTTTTTTTTATCCAAAAGAATATTTTCAATGTTTCATGTATACATCATGCTGGTCCTTTGATTTTTTTTTCTTAAATCAGATGTAGAAATTTTGCTGTAACAATAGACTAAATGCGTGTGGATAACATTACTCACAGTGCTGGTGAGAGTTCAAAGGCTGGAATGTCCAGACTAAATACACAGCAGAAAGATCAGTTCTTTAACATTTCAATTAGACAGAAACATGAAACAACAGGCTAGTGACTTCAGCTTCTCGAAATTAAACAGTTTGACACTGCACAGAGCACACATCGAAATTCATTATGCCTTCACAGCTTAAATCTCCTCCTGCCGAAAAAGTGGCGGGAGCCATTCCTCAAACACAGGAGGTGCTTTATAAATGTAGTGGGTCCTACACTTCCCTTGGAGGAGGGAATTATCCTTCACGTGGCAAAATCTAGAACAAGAACCTTTTTGGAAGAAGCAGCTCCCCAGGGATCATACTGTGCTGGGGAAGGACTGGAGACTTGTCTGTCCTCAGCAAGCTATGGGATCAGCCATTTCCCAGTAGAATGGAAGCTCAGCCTACACAAGGACAATATCTTTACCCCTGCTCTGTAATACTGTCGATCCTGTGGCACTTGCTGGCTCTGCTACAGGATGAGAATGGCCACATCAGGGCAGTGGATGCCTTGGTACAGGGAGCTGCACCAGTGTGCTCACACCGCCCAGCCTGCTCCTGTCCCCTCCTCCTGTCTCCTTTCCCACCCTGGTCCTCACCTGGGCCTGTGAGGACCAGGAAGCAAGGCAGGGCTTCCATGAGGGCAGCCACATAGCCTTCCTTTGGGGAAGCATCACTGCCCTAATTAGAAAAAAGGTTAAATTATTTGTCTAAGGAATCACGGGGAAATCTACAATCTCCAAGACCACAATATAAGTGGCTTTGTTAGTAATTAAATGTCCGCTGCGTGTGTCTCAGGGGTAATTGCCAATAAAGCTTCTGCACTATGTCAGCTCAGTCTCACATACTCTTCTGACATGTTTGCAGTGGCAACTGAAACATTATAGTTCCCTGAGAAAATATTTCTGTTGTAAAGTATAAACACAAACATACACAGTCTGAGAATTGCTTTCATGTTGGAAACAAGATCATGGAGTTTGCAAGAGGAACATTGATGGAAAGAGAATATATCTTTGCTTTTAAAGAAGGGTGTCTAGAGATGACTCGATTACCTCAGGAGAATTAGTTCTCAATTACTATAATTGCTATTTTATGAGCCCTACTCATGGACCTGCAGTCTTTGTCCTTAAGAGTTGCCAATTTCAGCATAAACCAGGAGATGACAGATAACTGCAAAGAGAAGGGAACTAAAAAGTGGGGGGAGGGACAATGTTGGCCATCTTGGTAAGACAGTTTTAGCTCTCCGAAGCCTTAAGGGTATTCTGCAAACACCACAAAAAGTCTTTTGAGGATGGACATGAAGAGCAAAGAGAAGACACTGAGATGTGTAAAGGGAGTTCCTTCCCTGTTGCAATGGAAAACAAGAGAAAAAAAAGATTATTGCTTCCAAAACTAAGTGTTTTAATAACCAGATAGTGGAAGCTGACAAATGTCATCTACTGTCTTTATGCAGACTCATGAGTCCATCTCAGTCTTCAAAGATGTATTGGTCAGCCATCATCTAGAGAAACCATATCCAGCTGCAGAGACACTTCACACATTACTTTGGCCATTCACTATTTTTTCAGGGTCTATGCCTGGTAATATCAGCGTTGCTTCACTATTTTGGCTCCTAAACATGCTGAACAAGCTATGTAATGACAAATAGTGACAAATGAATGTCAAAAAATCTCTTTTTCTCACATGACTATGAGTATTTATCTTTGCCAAGTCTTCATTTTCTCTTTTCAGCATCCTCCCAGGAATACTAAAACAAATTTAAGGATGTGGTTGTAGAGCTCCACAAGGGTTTAAATCAAGCTTTTAGGCAAATGATATCGTTTTAAGCTTCCCAGTTTTCTCCAGAGCTGAGAAATGGGCAGCCACATAACTTCTTGCAACAGCTCACAGAAGACCTGGCCAAGTGTTCTTGCCATGGGTCTTGTTTCTAGAGGATATCAGACTGACAAGCCTCAGTGTTCTCCAGATGTAGTATAAACCTCTTTCTCCATATGAGCCTTTTCCCAAAGAACACCACTACCTCGCACACCAAGAAAACATAAAGAGGACTCTGAGGAATTAAGACAAGATTACAAAGGAAAAGATTTTTGTTCATGATTCCCAAATGATCGCCCAAGAACTCTGGCTATCCCAGTGTATTACCTCTTCACCTATTGTATGACACTCCAGCCTGATGGAGAGAATAAAAACCAACAGGAGCCTGAAGGCTTAATTTCCCCATGCTGACACCAAGATGACAACAATTATTCATAGCATCATGTCAGCATCCCACTTCTGTTTCTTCTTCAGGAGAAGCCAGAGATAACAACCCTGGCTTAACTATTCTACCAGGTACCATTGAAATGAATTGGTTTTCCAGTCACAAAAATCACTTACCACTGCGTTTTATCGTTGCATTCTCCCTACTCCCCAAATTCTGACTTGTATGCTCTGTCAGACTGTCTCCTACACCTCTCACATCTGTCTGCTCTGAAAGTCACTCATCCTACTAGCGTGGTAAAATGAAAAGTTGAGTTCAGCTTGCTATAATGCTCCTACAGAAAGTAACAACTGCTGAAACAAAAATGGAACCAGAGCTAATTCAGCATTTAGAAGTAACCACACTTCAGCTTCACACTCTCACATATTTCACTGTCTCTTGTCATCCATATCAGACAGATACCTAACTATATTTGCCAGAGTACTCTTATGTGGTACATAGCCCATGCTATAGTCAAAGCCATCTGCTCAGACATATTCTCCTGAAGAACTGAGACTGGAGAATGTGAATAGGCAATCAAAAGCAGTTCTATGAGCAAAATTTGCTTTTCAACCTGACCCTTGGCAAAAATGCTGAGACAAGGACGGGTTAAGATATAATCTAGGATTTCCTACATTAAAAGAAGCGAAGTTTGGATCTCATCGTACCAAGCTTATTTATTTCTAACAAGACCCACTCTGATCATCCACGCCAACATGTTGGCTACTAGTGCTCACTCCACAGCACATTGGCTTCACTGGGACTATGTGCACAACTGAAAGCTTGAAGCATCCATCCCCCACAATAGTTTTAGTTAGCACAGCAGATCAAGGAGTAGGCACAAAGAAGTTCATGGAAGCCAAAGCACTAAAATCTCCATCTTCTCAGGGAAAAAAACTAAGTGACTGTGCAAGGGCAGATGTGAAGTCCTGAACTTTGAATCTACTCTCATCAGATGCCCCATTACAATGTAGTGAGACACATTATTGTGAGCAAATATGATCAGTCTAGCAGCACTCTCATGCAAGCAGAAATGCTATTTTCACAGGAATCATTAATAGCCCTTTTCTGCCACTGGGCTAAACAAGGAGAAAAGAAAAAGAACAGGGTGAGATGAAAGAAGATACAAGATAGATGAAGAGGATACAAATATGGATTAGAAAATGGCAGATTTTCTACCTTGGAGAAAGACAGAGAGCAGCTAAACAGAGAGTATGTCATGAAATTAGTCTAAAGAGAATTTTGATCGACCCAGAAGGAAAATGAAGGGGGAAAGCCACGAACAACAACCTGAAAGGTACCTAGAAATTCCAAACCACAGATGCCAGGCTTGGATTTTCCTAGATGTCCAGCCTGAGGCAGAACAAAACAGAAAAAAAAAAAGAGAGAACTATAATATATTACTGAGCAATGCCTTCAGTTAGCCATCTGCTGTCAGCAGTCTAACAAAGAACTGACTTACTCAGCTCCATGATGGGTGTGAAATTCACTGGATAAAGTTTTCCGTATGTACATGCCCTGCTCTCCCCCACTTAATGAGCTCATCCAAAATAAATCAATGAGGTCCATTCTCCCTCTCCAACTGACAGATTGCCATTAGTTCCAGAGCATCCTGCTCCTCACTACACCAGTGCCAGACTGGTAAGTGCCCAGTTTCATGGAGACCAGAGAGGGTCAGTGCCTCAGGCTGAGCTAAGTTACAGCAAGTTCCAAAGCCTCCACACCAGTTCTAACATCCGTGTTATAAACTTCTGAAAAATATGAGTTCATCATGAAAATAATAGCACACCAAATCCTATAATACTCACGTTTACTGTATAAAGCTTTAGATTATCTCATAAAAATAAATAATAGACATCAGCCATCATATAACCGTGGGGATTTCTTCTTGTTTTTTAACTCAGATCACTGTTTTGCATACAGAGGAAAAGGATGATTTTTGGTTTATCTTACAGCTTAGTGTTTTAACTTCTTTTTTTGAACAGACTTTTACTGTGATGTCTGTAATCCAGCTCTCAGGCTACATAGTTTCTTCTGATATACTGTGATCAAGTCCCAAATGGTAGGTCTAGTTTCTTCACATATATCTTTTTACATAAAGCCTTTGCAGGAGGGAGAAGATAGAAATAGAGTTGCCACAAGCCTTGGATTTGGCTAGTTTATCTTGCACCCTACTCCACTTTGCTGAAGGACATTAATTGTCCTGAGGTCTCCTTGGCCTGCACATTTTTTTCCTTTGTTTCCCCTCTATTACCCTCCCACCAGCAGGAATCATAACCGTGTGAGCAGCAACTGCCAAAAGGCAGCAATTCATAATCAGCAGAGTGATTACAAAGGAGCCAGCAGCAATGCTGAAGTTTACAGCACTTCCTGTGCACAAAACTACATGGTAAAAATATTTGCTGCAGAGAGTAAACATGCTTAATGGGCTCCAGTTTAATTTCTTTTTTATAATCCTGTACTGAAAGGATAGAGTGCTTGGGGAAAGTGCAATGCTGACAGCACAGACAATGCAAGAGCCCTGCTAAGCTGCACAGCGTGTGCACTGTGAACACCTAAAAGTGCCCCATCTGTGTGCCCAGGTCTTGTAGTGCATTGCCCAAGGTTAACCTGGCAGGGCTGCCAGCCTGGCCCCTGGGAATGCCCTGTCACACTGATTATCCATGATACAACAGCATATTGCCATGATCGAAAAAGAAACATGAGCGATACGAGGCCACCGAGAAGCTTTAGTGATTTTCCAACTCTTTTTTAAACAGACTGCATTTCCAGATCCCAGGCACAGAGGATGTTCGCCGTCTGGAGCTTCACAGATGCAAGACTCAATGTGTTTTTCTCTCATCTTCCCTGCACTTACTCAGAGCTCCAAGAGCCAGGGAAAATTCACAGAATTACAAAATTACAGAATCATTTACTTTGGAAAAGACCTCTGAGATCATCAAGTCCAACCTTTGACTGGCCACCACCTTGTCAGCTAGACAACAGCTCCAAGTGACGTCCAGTCTTTTCTTGAACATCTCCAGTGTTGGTGACCCCACCACCTCCCTGGGCAGTCTGTTCCAATATTTAACAGCCCCCTCCAAACTAGGCTGGCTCCAGTGCAAACCAGCTATTGGGAGGAGTAACAGGTTACAGAAAGCTTAAAACCTTCAATTGATCTGGCATGATTTAATGGGGGAAAGTCAGCTCATCCTCCAGTTGCTTTGTCCAATCCTGCCTTTACTTTGAAGACATCAGGAACTACTGGGACTGGCAGGTTGCTATCTTCTACACAGCAATGGAGAACCATGGAGAAGATATATCCTTCTCCATCACTGGTTTTACTTCCCCGCTCTTTTACTAGATGCAAAAATGGGACAGACAAAATGAGACTCAGGAAAAAAAAAAAAGCAAGCCATCAACAAAAAACACAAACAAACATCCCCAAAGCCTCACCCATTTAAAAGAGAGTGGAAAAAAGAGAGATGAAAGAACAAAAAAAATGTGTCATAGTCTCTGTAAAACAGATACACTTTCACTTTTCACATCTGAAAAAAATATATACTTGTCAAGCAGATAGGCTGCAAGGGATTCCCTGTCTTTTTAGCTCCTAGAGTGAAAAGACTGCGAAACCTGTCTTTTTAAACAGAGGCCTTCATCACAGTGTAGGTCTACCAGGAAATTGAGAAATTTATGGTTTATTCTCATGTGATAATCAAGAATCTGTTCAACTACTGCCTAAGACTGTGAGCTGAATTCATTCTGGACTCATTAATTGTTTGGGGCTGTCTTGCCATTCTAGCCAGAGGATGAAGAGAAATCCTGAGATAATGGAACAGTCTGGATCTGAGTTTTGCTGGAGAAATGTGGAGGGATTGGGTGATTCTTCCATCAAGTCTTGAAAACACAGAAGCCTTCGATATTGTCTTTTTCATTTAGTACTTAGGAAAAAATGGCCTCATCCTTGGAAGGCGGCAGGGATAATGCACAGTCTGCCTCAGTTTCTCTGGGAGCAGAGGAAAGAGACAAGAAAACCATCAGTGTGATAAGGATAATGTAGAGTCTTGTGATTTAGGAAAGATGGTTGATACAATCTTGGATTTTTTGTTGCCAACAGTCCTCATTGCTGGGGGCAAAATACTACTTCTGAAAAGCTGACCTGTATCCTAGGGACTGCTGGTAGATCCCGGAGTGGCTGTCATTCCCAGGGAAACAGCCCTGGGGAGAAGTCACGTGCTGAATTGCCAGCCCTAAATGTCCCATAAGCTTTAGTTCTGCAATCTGAAACAGTCAGTCTATGATGTCTCCTGTTGCACCACCTGCTGATGGACATTTCGCTTCAGCAGTGGACTTTGGGTACAACAGAAGATAACTTCACCTTGTACAACTTTGAAGGGAAATAAAACCACAGGAGAAAAAAGACTCGGATAAAATGATCAAAGAAAAGCATCCACTAGGAGAGGATTCATTCGAGAAAAGGAGCTTCTGCAGCAATGGGAAGGCCATTAGAAGCACTTTACCTCTCTCATCAGGGTACCTAAAAAGAATTGAATGCGATAGACATTGCACGTGGGTACTGCAAGAACCACAAGGCCCTATTTTTCAACGTTTTCAGGATATATTTCTGCAATGTGAATGTGGATGTGTTGGTGAATTGCTTAGATTTTTCATTTTGCCTCCAACTTTCATACAGTTGAGATGAATTCAGGCTTGGAAGTCATCTGCATGATCAGATCACTACTGTTTGTATAAATGTTTTTATCAGTTTTGCACTGCTTTAGTTTTGTGCTTACAAATTGTTACTACCTAATGAAAAGAGCATGAGGACTGATTTTCTCTGTTGTTGAACATTGTATGCCATCTTCAAAACATGAGCCCAGAAACAGCCTGACCCAGAGGTATTTCAAATGAGTCAGCTATAGAATGAGTTTCCTTACTGACATCAGGGCAAAAAGCACCTGATAGCTCATTAGGTGTTGACAATAACTCATCGTACCCTTACCGATGTCCTGGGTTGTTTCTTTGAATGGCTCACAGCTTCCAGCAGCTGCCTAGAGAACAAATGCACTGTATTCTCATTTCCCTTGTTAGAGAGAGTTCTGCAGGGAGGTGACAGGAATGAGGCAAATGATAAGGGGGAAAAAAACAGAAGAAAAAAAAACAAAAACAACAACATAAAAATCACTTTCTTAGAAATTTCTAAGCCAAATTGCAGAAAATACCATCTGTTCAAGAGCTTCTCAGACTGTATTGTCCAATCTAGACCCCTTGCAAAGATCCAAACCTGTGATGTTGTGAAGATAAGTACAGTGCAGACAGACCCAGCAACACCAGAAGAATATGACTCAAAGTGTCTTCATCAGCTCTCCAGGTAAGTTTTTAAACAACTAAATTTTGTGACCTGCTTTAATAAAGATCTGGAAAAGGAAGAGCACCATCACAGCAGATAAATATATTTATTTCCAAGACATCACCTGAGAATCATTTAAAGACCTAAATTAAGAGATTCTGGAACATGGTAAATTATGATTCACATCACAACCTTTAGCAGTCACAGCTCAGGGTGATAAGAAGTTCATAAAGGAATGTCCACTTTTAAGACATCATTCCTTCAATTCACAGCTGTAGTCATTGATGAAACAAATAGAGAAAGTTGGGAGCTGCTGTTTTGGAGCAGAAAGGTGAGAAAAATTGCTCCGTTTGAAAATGTCTTTATTTTTTGACCTAATGCCTAAAACAGAAGTCACGATACGCTGCACAATTTTTTTACTGAATGGGGTAAGGGACAGTAGAAATGTCTAATCTTGCAGAATTCCAATTCTGGCTGCATACAGATCTTTCTCTCTCTTCTGCTGCCTAGGGAGTAATAGGACAGAGGGAACTAGGAACAGGATAAAGGTAGTCATGACAATAAAATATCAGCATTTTTTAAAGTTAAGTGTCTGCACTTAGGAGGGAAAAAATTCTTGAGTTTCAAAGGTGCTATTGCAGCCTTTTTAAACTGCATGCAGCAATACAGAAAAACTATCATGCTGAAGATGTTCTGCAAATTTCTTTGGTAAGATTTTAGGCAGGAGTTGACAGTTATATGTACGTATCTTTGTGTTCTATACAAAAACTCCCGTGCTGGGGTATTGTGTCACAAGAGCTTGTGAGAATGTGGTGGAATGGTGAACACTCATCCATCACCTCCCAGTGGACTACTCAGAAGTCTGTTTATCTATGACAAGGTAAAATCATTTTGCTGTTTTCTAGCTAGTGGCCAAAAAAAAAAAGAAAAAAAAAAAGGAACTATTCAGTACACTTATATTTCTAGATGTACATTTTTAAAAACGACAACTTAAATGTCCAGGGGGAGAAAATTTTTAAAAAGTTACTTATCTTTCCCTCAGATTTGGATGTCTGTCTTCTCAAAAGCAAACTCTTTCTAAGGTTTTCGTAAGGGATCAAATTCAATGATTTGTACCTCTTTCAATGTGTAGGACCCAAAATCCAGAAAATTGAGGACAGTTTCATGCTGTTGCCTTGTCAGCAAAACTTTTTGCTTGGAGAAATGGAAAAAGCAAACTAATTTACACTGAACTACGCTATTATTATTATTAAGTTTAAATAGAAACACATAAAATCAGGGAAGGCTGTACCAAAAGTATGAAGTTTGCATCGGTTCAGAAAAAAACTAAACTCTACCATGATAATTATGAACAGAGATTTTCCTTCATCAGGATATCTATTTCCACACTCACTATTTGCCTTTTGGCTCGGGTAATTTGTTTTAATTTCCTAAAAGCAAAAATCTTTCAAAACTTCTTATTTGTTCGGGCAACTAACTTCAGCCTCTTTATTTTCTTCAAATTTATATAACTAAAGTAAAAGGACCTCAGAGAGGCAGATTTTGTTTTCCAGGGTCTTTTGGAGGTTACAGCAGTAAATTACAGATTCTAAACTAATATGCATATGAGAAAGTAACAGAACTTGAAAAGTGGCACACTTAAAAATATTAGCAGCTAAGGACATAGTAAAAACTAATAATGAAAAAGGCACAAGATATCGTGATGCTTCCTCAGGGCTGATTTTCTGATTTCAGAAGCAGCCAATATTGAATGCTCTGGAGAGCAGAGCAATTCATCTATTTCTACAATACTTTGCTAGAAAGCAAATGTTGGCCTGACCCCAGCTGGTGATTAGGTTATACTGAGGAGTTTGAGGATTGATAGCCCTTGTCATTTTAAATTAGCACTAAATGTAGTTGAGGATGTTATTCTTATACGGGTAAATATTGCATTCTTTTTGCAAATCATCTGTATTAAGGTATTTGTCTCATAAAATAGATTGAAGTCCACTATTAAACTGTGTGCAGTATAAAAAATAGCTCATGTAATTCATTTTTACAAGTGTTGCCTTTAACTTTCATCAGTAAGAGCTCTTGACAGGTCATTCAAGATTTTCCAAGCCTCTATCAACTCCCATCTCTTTCTTTCTTTCAAAATACTAAGACTTCTGATCCAACACCAGAAAATGACAAAAAGCATTTATCTGGTTTGTGTTTGGAGTTTGTAACATCCCTCACAAATTTTTTCTTTTGTTGAAAGATTTACTGTTATTTTACATTTTTAAAGTAAATTATGACAGATATAATATACGCATAAATGTTTCTACAAGAATGCATCAATCCACCTGTTCTTCCTTGTGTATATTAAACACTTTGGAATAGCTTCTTCACAGAGTGTGAAGGAGGGTATTGGGAGCATTTTGCAGCCATCAGCCTTGTTTTATTTAAGTTTCAACTTATTCGAATAACTGTAGAGAATCGTATTCCTATTCATCAGCTTGGTCATATCACCCCAGCATGGGTAAGGCATTAGAAGAGCTTCTGTCCAATTGTGCTAAGTGCAAAAATTATGACCCTGGGAATGAGATAATTCTTTTCCCAGGGGAGGACAAGTGTCCCTTTGAGACTTTGTGGGTGCATTTTTTGTGACCAGAGTGTCCCCAACTCACCCTCCACTACAAGTCTGGCATGTCTTTCATTGCAAAATAAAAGAAAGTATATCACTGTGACTGATTATGCTAGCATTTAGCATTTGCTCTAATACAATCTTGGAGAAAATGCTTAATTTTAAGCACTAGAGTAATTCTACTGACTTCAGCAGAGCTATTGGTGTGCTTAGAAGAAAGTATGTATTATAAGTGCTTTGTGGAATTTTGACAATAGGCAGGCACTGAGGCATTAGATGATGTAGATTAAATGTATAAGCCTCTCATCTGCCACCAAGCTCCTTCTTTTGCAGACAATTTAAAATTTTGTGACTGATGCACGGAAAATGGGAAAATACAGTGAGGAAAATGTCATGTGTCTCCTCAAAATTGCTAAATATTTTCAGCTAGCTTTTCCTACTATATTTGCCCCTTTAGAAACGTGAAGCCTACTAATTAAGCAAGGACTGGAGACTTGTCAAGATTATGAGATTACTGCTATGACATAACCATAATTCTTGATGACATTTCACTTTCCCTATCCAGAAAAATCTATCACACTTTCTGAGATGTGACCTTCATCTTGTTAAATGAATACTAGAGCAAAGAGCTCGTTTGACCTCTTACCTGCCCTCGCCTCTCCACCCTCTGTCTGGCCTCAGCCAGTCTGTCAAGCTTGTTTGCTTCATACTAATTAGCTTGATTTCTTTGGCTATTGTTACTTAGCACACTTCCTTTGTTTTTGTCTCTCTTCTGACTTTGTGTGTAGCTATTTGGACCACATGGTTTCTCCTTTTCTCCTTCCTAACTTGCCCATCAGACTGTTATCTTTTTTTTTTCTTTTTTTTTATTTTCCCCAGTTTTGGTGTGAAACTTCTTATTTAGCCATGTTTGTCTTTTCTTGGTACACTCCTTGCTGGCAGAAGAGAGGGCTACATGCTTTTCTTTCTCTATTCCTTAGTTCTTGGGGTTTTCTGTTCCCTAAGTCCCACTCCTCAGCCGGTTTGATTTTTATGACCATGTAGCTATTCCTCTGGAGAAACACAAGTCTGACTCCAGCATCTTTTTGTTCTCCTTCTCCTCATTTAGCATTCATTTTTGCTGCAATCTCAGATCTAATGAGATTGTGATCAATGCTTCCCAAGTTGCCCCTTGCCTCCATGTCTTCAATCATACCTTGGCTGTATAATCTACTACACTCTTCCTTCTGCCAATTGGTGAACATATATAGTTAATGTTAAAAGCATCCTGGAACCACAAAACAAAGCTTTATTTTCCCCTTCACTTAATAAAGTGGAATCTACCTTGGTAATTGAAGAATTTCCTTTGCGTCCTTTCTCATGTGAATGCTGTAATTTATGTGTTTATTTTTTTTTTGTGGAGTCAGTTTAGAATCCAGCTCTTTCTATTTTGGAAACTCAGTACATTCCAGCTTTCAGCCTACTCAAGGAAAAAAGCAAAACAAGTATGACAAAATACCCTTTCACACACAATTATCTACCAGGCAATCACTATCCCGAAATATTATCTCACAAAATAACCAGCTTTCAGGCAACACTAGCTTATCCCTGCAATGTTTGTAAGGGTCTCTTTCTTATACAAGATACCCTGGATTTCACAGGTGGTAGCGAGCACCTTGGGATGCCGTGGTTGGCTACCACTGTGATTAACCAGCTTTAATCAGTGCTTGAACAAGGGGCTAGAGTGGACACAAAAGGGCTGAGATGCCAAGTGAAAACATCAAGTCTCTTCTCCACCGGGTAGAAACCCAAGACTAGAGCTCTTTGAGCTGTGCTGATTTGCAGCAGTGTAGGGCTTCTCTGCCTTTCCTGTGTTTACCTGACTTGTTGACTCTGATGACTCTGATGACTGTCTTCCTTCAAAAGAAACTGAGGTGAAAATCACCTCCCCACCTTTGGCTCAGCCAAAGGCTCCTATTTAGCCTCCAGAAGAGAAAACTTGGGGTTTCCCTAAACAGTCATAAACAAATTCATTTTGCTCTAAGGACTGACGACAACAACAACAACAATAACAACAACGACAACAACAAAAGATTAGCCTCATGTCACAAAATATTTTGAGGTTTTGACTTATTTTCAAGCCTTTAAGTCATCTCTGCTCAGTCAAGTGCCTTTTTCTTGTACATTATTTGCCTTAGACTGGTACCTTTCTGACAGCTTATGTGTTATATTTGAATGCATTTTCCACAGTGTACGAGCTATGACAACGCAAATCATCCAGGCAGATTACAAGGGAATGGTGCAGTTCAGCCTCTTTACACCACAAAGCAGGAGCAGAGGGGCTGTGGCCAGGGGGAGGCTGATGGATCTTCCCTCTAGGCTCTGCCCTGCCTACCCTGAAGCACTGGGGCACTGGGGAAGAGCCAGTGTTTCACTTCCAGGACTTCAGGGGCTTTGGGTTTCCGCACAGGAGATGAAACCAATTTATGATCAGACCTCTGCACATCTGTGCCATTATGGAAAGGTAATAAATATCAGGAAAGGAAAGGATATCACACACTCAATTTGAGAAAAACTGAAAGTCCTATGCCACAGGCCAAATATAGAACTCCATTAACTGTTGTGAAGCACTGTTGATGAGGAGAGTAAAAGAACAGCCCAGGAGGAAATTAATAATTCTGTATTAAGTGCAGAGCTTGGATGGTGTTTGGTAAATAAAGCCTGAGGTCATGGATTGACTGATGGGGAAAACAAAATATTGAATAACCACCAGTTCAGCAAACGCTATCCATCCTATGCAGGGAAGGAAGCATTTTGCCTATGGATTAAGGAGAATATTGTCACCTGAAAAAAAAATTGCTTCAGAATTTTATACACACAAAGGGGCCAAATAAATTTCCACAGTAGCTTCAGTTATTCTGTCACCTAATTTCTGGCTCTTCACATTTTTCTCTGAATGTGGTCCTTTTATATATTTCCTTAAGAAGTTTGTACCTTTTTGTTACTGTTTTAATGAGAAAGTGTAAAAACAAGCAGCTTACATGAACCTAAATCAGCTTCAACATTATGCAAGTTTACTGCAATTGGTAAATCTTCTGGTTCCAGCAAGGCTTGTAGGCTAATTATATTGTGTCACAGGAGAAAAAGACTTGGATCTTTCTGCTGAAGGACAGATAAAGGCTGTCTCTAGACCCCTAATGACTTAGAGGTGGCTTGCTCAAGCATCACCCTTGTACACCCTCATGCTGGAAGAGGAAGAGCTGATCCAGCAGTGCTTACAGGGTAGTGCAGATAGGGCCTGTCTCCTTCCCTCACACAGAGACTGTGTCCTGGTGCTCCTGCTGAGCCTGAGCTTCTGCTGCTGCTCCTGGGCTGATGGCCAGGCCGTGGCCATTCTCAGGGTTCATCTTCAGTCTTTTCAACAGCAGGAGCCCAGGAATTAAAAAATTTCAAAATTCGTATCTCATCTAAAGCTCTAGCTGGCATTTTGGAAGGGATGGAAGGGAGCATGAGGAACAGAAGAAGCAGAATTTCCTCTGGTTTGAGTCTTTTACTTGACAACTTTCAAAGGTCTTTTGCACAAGATAGACAGCTTAGAGATTCTAAAGGCGGAGATGAAAACAAAGATGACAAACAAAAGGAAGGAGATGCATGAGGACAAGGGAGGGAGGTAGAAGAGGTTATCACAAAAAACCTGGAAAGGTACACGTATGATGTTTCATTACCTGATCCACTACAATTTTCATGCAAATCAGCAAGACTGACTGCTTAAAGGGGGCTTTACAGAGCCAAAATTGCACATAATAAATGACTTGTGACCAAAAATTAGCAACACATACCATTAATGGAGAATCCTCTGAGGTGAGTGTAGAAACTGATAAAGAGGTGTCAGGGGTGAAAAGAGTTGCTGAAAGGAGCTGAGACAGGGCAGGGCTGGAGAGCTGGGAAATGCAGGCAGACACCAAGCCATGAAAGCAATGACAAGAAACAGAAGTCTGCCCCAGAAGAGCCTCTAAGCTCAGCGGGTAACTCAAAATTTAAAGATTCCAAGGGTTGATTTCAGTATTTTACTACATAAGCAAACTACTTGGAATTAATCAGATTATACAACAAACAATGTCACTCAACACAAAGATTGGAAACTAGGATCAATATAAATCTGTGCACCCTCTTTTAGAGAAGTGATCATAGAAGCTAATGAAATGCAGATAAGTGCATTAGGTTTTCCTCTTTTCATGCACCCTCTTATCCTGTCATTTAAAACTCAAAATCAATCTGAGTTACCTTAAGTGGCAATACTGTGTCTTTAATCCTTGATTCATTTGTTGTGAAATATAGTCAAAATAATTATTTGAAAGGGAAATTTGAAAATGTCAGATAGTAAATGCATATTTTACTTATTTTAATGTTTGTTGATTTGAGGCTTTGAGGGCAACACGGTAAATATTCGGTTTGGCTGGCACAAACTGTGCAGGAATCTAATAGAAAGCAATATTGTTGAAAATGGATATCAATTGAAAACAGAGAGCAGTGTCAACTATTCCCCACTGGGAGCAGACAACAATAAAACCAGTCAAGCATTACACAGTTGAGCCTGCCAAATGTCATTAGAGTGTAGAAAAAAAGTAAAGGCACATACGAAGGGGGGGGGGCGGGGGGGGGAGCAATGTGGTGTGGTTGTTGGAGGGGCGAAGGACTCGCCTTATTTATATTTTTATCTTTTTCCCCTGGACAATTTAGTAGCGTAAAGCTAGGGGGAGGGGGTACGGTGGTGTTGGACACAGACACGATGGGATGGCGGACTGCAAAGTTTAAATTTATTACAATGGTGTTGTCAGATAATTCAGGGAAACAGGGAAACGTATCATCCTATTGTGAATTAAGAACACCAGAAAGATAAAGCAACGCAGTTTAATGTCTCTCAACTGCACGGCAAATGACATTGGAGTACAATTTTAATTTTTAAATATCTTTTCGTTTTCATAAGTCTTAATACCGAGATTACAGTATTAGGTGGGATAATTAGGCCAATTTATTTTAAGCCCTGCCAAAACGACAATTAAAAACAACAAAACAAAACGCAAACCCCAATCCACGAGGACGGGATTTTTACACCGCATCGCTGAGCGGAAGACGCGCCGCTCGAAGGGCAGCCCCTGGCTGAGCTGTGCGAGGCGCGGGCGGGCGGGAGGATGCCCGGCTCTCTCCGCGGAGCCGCGGTGCCGCCCGCCCGGCGCACAAAGGGCGGCGGCGGCGCTCCCGCGGCGCGGGCTGCAGCTCCACCTAGCGCGGGGCCAGCGCCTGCCCACGGCGCGGGCACTGCGCGGGCTGCGCCCAGCACCGCCTCCCAGAGCCGCGCTGCCCCGCCGGCTGCTCCCCGAGGAGCTGCTCTGCCGAAAATCTTCTCGCTCGGGGCCCCTTACAGAGGTTCCGTAAAAGTAACTGAAATTGTGACGCCTTTTGTAGGCACAGAAAGCATGGGGAGATAGTTCCAAATTCTTTGACGTTACCTTTCTTCGAGACGCCTGGACTTATAGGTCTCAAAAGTCACGGCATTAGGTAATGTTTCTACCCAGGACTCAAATTTTGTGTCTGTTTTTACCTGCCATACAGATAAGCAGGTCCACCATTCAGAATGCCCTTGTTGTGTTGTGTGTGCCTACGCACATTTCTTGTGGATCCAGGTTTTCCCCATTCCCTTCAGTATCAACCAGTCTTCCAAATCAGGTGTTTCTGCTTCACTGACTGCGAGCTGAGTTTGACTAAAGGACCTGGCACTTCTCTGAGTAAACTCCTCAGACATATTATTTTATTATTTTTTACTTCCATATTTAATGTCTGGTGATAGACACACAGTCTAGAGACTGCCTCGTTTCTCTGTCTGCTTCAGAGACTGAAGCTCTTCTCACCTAACAGCAAAACGTGTTCCCGAGCTCATCCCTGCCCATCTCTGCAGATCCCCGCCAGTGTTCCTCCAACTCAGGCAAGCAGGGAAGACCGACCTGTTTAAAGCTGGTGCTGACCAGCTACTACTCTTACTAGGGAGTACCTGATCTGTGACTCTTGCAGAGCATTTGGGTCTTTCTGAAATGCCTAGCAGCAGATGTAACATCGCTCAGGATACCAAGGGCCTCAAGTCAAATGCAATCGTCACTCCAAAAGGAACGTCATTGTTTACTCAATTCAAAGACTCTGTTAAGAGAAATTATAATCTGCAGAGCACTACAATGTGTTTATTTGCAAAGCTGGTTGCCTACGTTGTTGCATAGTAAAAATGTAGGTCAAAATAGCTGGGTAGAGATAAAACATGTAAAGCACAGATCAAACTACCTTTACCGTGAGGTAATACAGTTGTTAGATCAGAACTACGTCTCTGGAACTAAAAGAGACTGCATCCTGTTAAAATTCCCACATCCCCATGGCAAATTTTATTTCCTTTTGAATTCAGTTGTAAAAATTGGAAGCAAGGAAATTCACAGGCCGAAACACTGTCTAGATAACATTAAGGGGCATGTTGCTTCCAAAGCCTTGCGTGGGTTTTAGCCACATGTCTCCCACTGATTTTAATGGGATTTGCATGGCTAAAATCCTGTGCAACGCTTTGAAAATGTATCCCTAAGGGTCTGTCATGAATTCATAAAGCCCCAGAATTTCTGAGTTAAAACCAAAATACAGTGTTGGCTGATTTTAAAGGCTTGTTACCACTCTCCTAATTAAAATATAGCTTAGTTTGGTGAAAGGTCTATTCTGCTTTGCATATAATGTATATGTGTCTAATATCATTCTAGTATGTGTATAATTTATATGATTGTGTTATTTACACTACAAAGGAGTTGTGTTATACACAACTTCTAATTTTCATAACACTTTCATTATACATTGGGTAGTAAGCCCCAAACAATGAATAAAATTGCTACTATTCTTTCAAGGAGCTCGTAAATGTCACTGAAGAAATTGCTGTCATGTTAAGGGTGAGTTGGTTTTGTGGTACACTCACACTACTTATTGACAGAACAGTTTGTTCTCGTATAAGATTACAACATTTTCTTTAAAATGTTTTACATGGTATTATATCATTAAGGATCAAGAAAACACAAATCAATACCTCACAAAATGTTCAGTTTCTGATGAATGCACAAAATTAAGGAAAGTCAATGGGAAGTCTGTTCTTTCATTCTTGTGCCTCACAGGAAGGATCTCAGGTCAACATTGTCATTATATTAAGTGATCCATGAACAGCCAGTATGTCAGGTCAGCACAAGCAAACTGGTACTATAGACTGTAATCCAGTTTCTTAATGCTTGGCATTACCATGCCTACCAAATCTGCAGGTTTGCTTATCTTCATTTTCAAAACTCCTAATCTCTTCCTGCATTCCTCTTTATTTTCACCCACTCTCATTAGAGTTGGATAATGTTATATTTGATTATCATTAGTGTCGTGGGTTGACAGGTTGCTAGGTGAATTTCACCCTGCCAGGTCCTGTGGAGTGGCAGGGTGTCGTGGGCCAATGACATTTAAGGTACGCCCTCTGCGAGATACAGTATTTAAGGAGCTGGACACTGGGAACTTCCTCTTTGGCTTCCGGCGTTCCAACAGGTAACAGGGGACCGGGGAGGGGGTTTTTGCCAGGGTAGGCCTTCGGGCCTGCCTGGCTGGCCCTCTCCCCTCTCCTCCGGCTCCCCGAGGGCCGGGCCTGGCCCCCTTTTACCATCTGCCGGGCCGAGCCTTTCCCCTCCCCTGCCTTCTCCCCATGAGGGCCGGGGCCTGGCTCCCTTTCACCATCCACCGGGCTGGGTCAGGCCCCCACCTCTGGCCACCTCC